>JAMKCH010046381.1:0-98224 GCA_023653785.1 Ophioderma brevispina | reverse complement strand
GCTGAGATTTTACCAGCGACGCCGTTTATTTTACGTTCCCCCCTGCTGGTTTCGTGTTTTTAAACGGCTCCGGTAAAAATTGTACGTTTCTGCACGGTGAGTCCCGCTGCCAGTCAAACCCCTGGTTTTGACAGATTTATTTTTAACAGGGGTAATAACCGGCTGTCAGAGGTCGACTGTTGAAATTATATCAGTTTGAAATTGTAGTGAACACAAACAAAACAAAAAAAAGCAAACACAAAATACAGGTTGAAATTGTAGCTAGGACCATGCATATCGTAACGTATTTGTTTGTTTTACAGATCAATGCGCAAGAATGGGCCATTTGAATGCTTGCCAGATCTTTTGGTTCAAAATTATCCAAGGTGGCCGAAACCCGGCAAGAAGAAGTTGTTTTCCATTGCATGAATGAAACAAGGTCATTAGACGGTAATCAACAAAAGTAAGTGCAGCAGAGAGAGGAGGAGAGCGAGAGAGCGAGAGAATCATTAACTAACTAGTTCGTCCTACCAGTTTTTGCAAGTTGATATCAAACTTTCCGGGATAAAATTTCTTCATGGGTGCCAAACTTATCAAATTTATCAGTAAAACTAAATGACTCATATATTATACAGGAAAGTGTCCAAGTTCTACTTTCTAAGTTCTAGAAGCTTATTTCGCGTCATGGTCACAAATTTTACAACCGATTTGCCGATAATTAGTGTAAAGGGCCTAAATATTTGTTTATTAAGAAACTAAAAAAACAACAAACCCGTAAAATTAATGGCATATTGAATGACAACTATCTGCCCAGAAGTACACTGTAAAACTAAAATTACGGCATACGGGTTAATGCTAACAGCCTAGTTTGTACCAGAGGCATACCGAAGAAATCTTTTTTTTTTTTTTTTTTGGTTTTAAAAAAAGGCTGCCACAGAGATTTCCCTCTGAGGGCGCATTCAATTTTCAAACAAAATCGTCTTTTTGCATCTACCTAATGCTTGTCCATATACTTATCACGGTGTGAAATAACTGAGCTCAAATCGAGGTCCTTCATATGAAAATCACACTTGTTCTAAAATTCCGATCCGGAAATTTGTTATACACGGTAACCTATGGTACTGTTATACTGTGGCATAGAGTGTAGCTTTTGCATCAAAACGGAAATCCGAATTCATCTCTACTTTGGAATAAACATTTTAGGTGAATTCTTTATTCTTCTAGATGACTATTTTTTAATTACTACACAAAAAAATTATATTTCAAAATCTCTGAGTCACCTTTAACCCCGAGTCTATAAAGTTCCAATTCTAACATTGACTATACCTTAAATTCCAGGTCGCATTTTGTCTTGATTTGACTCAATTAATCAAGAGACTTAAGTTCAACAAAGCGGTTGCCAAAGCTCTAGGTGCAATGGACAAGAGTACTACCATTCCCTTGGACTAGGTCAGTTCCCCCAGGCTCGAAAGTTGACAAGAGTGGTAGAGGGCCATACAACGAAAACATGTTTATTGCCAAGTGTATTATGTAGTGACTTAGCCTTAGTTTTTTAGTCATTAATCCTCGTTCGGCTGAACTATTTTCTACTACGTTAGCCTAAATGGGGTGGTTTCCACCACCCTCCCCTTATGATTTCGTTATTTACTTTTTAAGTCTCCTAAGATTTGGTATCATTTTGTAGCTGTGGATGTTTCTAATTGAAATATTAAGAACAAATATACCTAGTCTTATTTTATGATGTCCAAATGAGTCATTTAACGCCGAAATCCCTACCAAAATATGGACTACTTCTCCAATCATGACACAATATTAGATAGGCAAAACACCCAAATTCATCTTCTCTAATCTATACCCACAAATCTGACGGATCGGTTATAGAGCATGCATACAACGGGAAGACCGTAATGTGTAATTTCTTGTGTATAGGTCACTGTCACTCCGGAGTAGTTTTATTTCATTCCATTCAATTGAGCGGTAACAATGTAAAAGCATTGCAAAACTCACTATCCACAAATATAGATTTGAACAATTTCCGTGCCATTTAAGAACAAATGACTTAACTAAAATGAGCCTCTGGCACTTTATTTTTTCTTATATTTTATAGCAGTGACGTAAAGTTTTTTGGATTTACGTGTGGATAATTATTTTAAAGTTTCATCCAAGTGTAAAACATGGTTTACATAGCTTTTGTTGGTGTAGTAAAGTGCCTTTGCGTTGTCTTTGTTTTTTTTTAAATAAGAATTATAACCTTATTTTTGAATGTGTAAGGTCCGTGGGGCGCGCTAGGGTACTTCTAGAAGGAGCCTCTTTAAACCTATTATAGTTTGTCTAATCAGTTTTTCCTTCAATAACATTTGCCTATAAGCGTTGCCAATTCTGATTTTGGGGAATAGCATTAGGATTAGGATGGACTTTTAAGTGGCAGGTTAGTGGCAAATTTACAAACTTTTAATTTTATTTTCTTTAAAATAGTAATATACAATTGTCCGTAGCAAATTAGTCACGGCCTTATTAATTAGCGAACATCTTTTATAAATGACATGGTAATGGAATATGTCCAAACTATTTTGAAATCTAACATATGTTATTTAAAAGCATAATGCACAATTTTAAATAAATGCCCTTGTCTTGTAAAGTGTTAAATGTTAAAGGCAAAGAAAGAGGCTATTTGTGAACCATTAACGTTTTCTCCATTCTGAGTGCATGTACATTTTTGTCGCTTGACATTTTTCGTAATATTAAATAAATGAGCTAAAAGGCTAATTCAGAGCCGTATTATGAATATGTTGGATATCATCGCTGTAGATGGGAAGAAAACAGCATTCTATTTTCAATGGTGGTTAAGAAATCGATTAACTTTAACCAAATATAAGTATTTATATTAAGAGACTTGAGGAGAATTCAGAAAGAAGCGCCCCCACGTTCTCGAAACCAGGTATTTTCACATATTTGGAATTGCTTACCAATTCGATTAGATCACACCTGAAGTGAAATAAAGCGAATACGACCGTCTTTATGCTATAAGATGATGATTTAGTAGTTTCGTTCGTGCACGGAAACAAAGTCAAAGCCTGGTTTTCATGGGGAACGATTACCATCGCAGCAAGTTCAAAAACAGGTTTGCGGTTTTCTTTTGCACCTGTGTGCCCATAAACCTTCCAAGCGTGCTCGGAGGTGGTCTACACGATCCAGTGAAATTTGAGCGAAATTTATATCCTAAAAAAATCTCCCCTGTCCTTTAAATGATGAAATAAAGCAAATATTTGGATTACAATAGTTGACCCAAGGCATATGAGAAAGTATCGTCAAGAAGCAGTAAATGCTGCCGCTTTAAACGAGACAGTGGTAGGAAAAATGTGTCCAGAAACGACTTGCAAGCGAATGGCTAGAGGTGAAGCCTTACCGATGATATTGACGTTGATGATGGAAGCGGTATGAAAGGTTGATGACTTTTGAGATGGATGTGATTTGCCACACATATGGATGAGTTGGTGACGTTATTTTCGCAGGTATTTTATCAATACATATCATTTTAGTGTGGTTTGGTGTGTATTCAGTAGGATTTTCATGTTAAAATTGATTTCGTCGCTGTTTGGGTTTCGAAGTGATGCCCCCTTATTCAAGGGGGGGGAAATGTTAGTACGGGAAAAATAAAATCGATGTCAAATTCTTGTAATGTACTAACGTCTCCTCATAAGGATTAGAAACAGTAGATATTTGCCTAGTCCCAACCTTTTTAGCTAAAGAGGGTATGGTATATCCTCATGGAGGTTCAAGGTACCATGGGGTGAATGCTCCGATGTGTTGTGAAAGTTGGTGGCAAATGATTCTTGTGTATACTGAAATGGAACAGAAGAAAATGTGCCTTTAACCTTATTGGTGATATCACCATTGCGACTTCAGGGAAATTTTTGGTGACCCCCGTAGACCATGTAGAACTTTGCCTAAATGTTGACTATGATTAACCAACCAAATGTCACACACCGTAAAAAAATAATTTTTGGATCCTGTGAGAAATACAAACAACTTTCAACAAATATGAGCGTTGGGTAAATTTTACCCCAGGATGTCTTGAACAATCATGGGGCTCTCTCTCTTTAACTAAAAGTCGGACCATAGGCAAATAATACTTTTTGCTAATCCTTAGAAACGAGATGAAATGTGAATGTACGTACACTTAAACACAATTTGACTCCTAATTTTTCCGTGTTAGTATCATCCCCCCCCTTGAAGAAGGGGAGAAGCAGTCCGAAAATTGCAATTACATACATACTAGATTCCTCTGCTGTCTGGATTAGCTCTCATTATGTGAAGTATTGAACGAGGCTACACGGAGGTTTAAAGCGAAAGGCTAGTCTGTTGTTAGTATGACCTGTTAAATAATGGACGAGGGCCCAATAAACGTTTGACAAACTAAAAGTCTTAACACTCTTCTACGAGCCATTCTTTTGTAACAAAAATTGCCGAAGGGGGGGGGGTACCACCCCCTGTGATTTTCGTTACTGAAACACCCGATTATGTAAAATTTGTACCAAAGGATAAGCTAGAGTTTATTCTTTCCATGGTACAAAATAAGTATAACCATCCCCATTATGACGGCACCATGACGTCATATGTTGTTGAGGAAAGTACGAACATTGACTGAAATAGGGTTGGAAAATTGATATTACGAATGTTAGCGACTCAAAAACAGTATTATAGCTTCTAAAAATGTTGTCATTATATTAAAAACTAGTCATTTCCCATCAAGTGAGGTCAAAAACCGCATTGATGAAAATATTGATTTTCCTACCTTTTGGCGAAAAATTGATGTTTTTTCATGTGTGGTGTCTATGGAAATGGCAGTTTTGGGAATGCGAACGTTATGACGTCATTGTGACGTCCATGTAGGCATGTTGGTAATCATTTTGGTATCAATGGAAAGAGGAGGACAATAGCTATCTATTGGTGACAAAATTCACAGTGCTGTGATGTCCTGTTTTTGTGTTTAGGCATGTTGGTAACTTCTCTTCCGGAGGGGGTTGGCTACCACCCCCCCCTATCGTCCCTTTGGGATCACCTGTATCTTACCTATACCCCGGTGGATTTTGTTTTTGGATTAAAAGGATGCGAAACATTGCAATTGACAATTACAGTTAAATAATTTGGCACCAAAAAAGGGGGTTTAGCAAGCGGGGAAAAAACTTGAAGGGGGTGGTAACCAACCTCCCCCCCCCCCTTTCGGTAGATGGGGGTTAAACAGTGATGCAATTGTAGTATAGATTTTGATGATCAATATGTTGAGATTTAAATGTCCACGTTTATGTTTATCATATTAAACAACGGCTTGGATAGGAATAATGCGTAATAATGTAGAGAGGCACATTTTAAATGCAAGCAAACAAGTATAGATAAAGAAAACTCAAAACTCAAATAACAGCTCTAGGTCTCGTGTATGGTTTCATTTGTCTTTCCATCAACTCCGTCTTATTGTCAATAAACCAATTGAGAAAATTCGCGTGAGATGACGACGTTGGTTTGACGGATTTCGAAAAAGAAAGATTGTTATTTTTCCATAATGAACGGATGCTGAATAACGCTTTAGTATATGGGAAATTAACATCAGTTACTATGTCATAAAACCTAATCGCCAATTTGCGAAAAATTTGGTGTGAAGGATAAGATGAATAACTTTTCAAATGTATATCAGTGTAAGAATCATGATATTAGCTTTAAATAAATTGTCACAATTGGTGGTCCCCGCCAAATTTTGTTGGCGAAGGGGGACTATAGAAATGCTCACCGTCCGTGTGTGCGTGTTGTGTCCATGTGTGTGTCCCACGCTACTTGAGAACTAAGCAAGTGTGGTTGTCCATCTGTCGCAACATAGATTTATCCCACATAAGAGTTGGGTGGATCCGAAAATGAGGTCATGTGACATGGAGTCAAAGGTCAATGAGGCAAAAATATGGAGTAAAAAAAGGGTTCAAGTGCTATAAACCTTGTCACACGATATTTTTGATTACGCAAGTATGGGGTCCATTTTGCCCATATCGTCATGAGTCTTCCAAACAGGCAAATCGACCATTTTGGCGAACGAAATGAGTTTTTTTTGCATATTTATGATACTATATCACAAGCACATTCATATACCAATTATAAACAAAAAATAACATTCCAATTTGTAGATATAATAGATTTCACTTTGGAAATCATACCCAAACGTCAATGAAAAAGTCTTCCAAAAGACCAACTGCATTCGTCTGTTGCTGTACCTGAAAAACACGTGCGAAAGGTTATAAAAGTGAATCTATCGATCAATGGGATAGGGCGAGATTCCTCTCCTCTCTCGATCCAACACTGGGTAGCCTACAGAAGTCTGGTCGACGTTTATTAAGGTGTAGCTGTATTGAGCGATTTTGCACACTAAAATATTAAATTTTGCAGGTATTTACTGACAACAATTCTGCAAATAATTACTGGTGAAAATTACAGTATATTGTAAAAATTTGATTCAATCAAAACACTGAAAAAATATATATTGGCGAGTTATTACAAGAGATTGTGAATGTGTTGAAAATCAAAAGCACTGGACGAACACAACTAATTAGTAGGCCTATCCACAAATGTCAACCAAAAAATTTTACGTTGCATATATAATCTGATAGTATGGCCTTCAGCTCAAAACCCTATTGTAATGTTTCGTGCCGAATTTCAACCGTTTGAAAGAGAGCTAAAACATTATCTTGTAATCCATTGAGGACTATGTAAAACTAATATTGGGTCGACCAATTATCTGGGGTCTATTTTCGCTAATAACATCCAAACCAACATCCTTTAGCCCTATATTGCACCGGGTAAAATGAGGAAAATAGTTGTAGCTTTCTTCTGATAACCAAACTTGGACCACTACGGGTAAAATCTGGGGTCCCTGGATTACGAGGCTATTAGCAATCGGGACAATGGACCTTTAATTGTGGTAAAACATATGCATTGAACGGTAAAATTAAGTGAATTCGGATGGAAACTAAAAAGCTTGTAGTAGTGGGATTTGTGCAGAATTGCTCCAGTGTTGGCCTGTATGATTTCGTATTCCTGTAAATAACCATTATAATTTGAAAATCCATCATAGTGCATAATAATGTGATGTAATTCAAAGTTCAAATAGAGCCTCTCTTATAAATTTAGTCGTAATAGGCATGGAAAATGGACAAAAAAAAGTATTTTGCTTGATTTAAAGTACGCCAATGTATTGTATTTATATCCTTTTCATAGGCGTAAATCCCCCAATATGTTGATGAGGGAGGTGGTCAATATGATCATCACCCAATGTTGATGCCCGTTCAAGTGTTTTTAACAAACATAAACCTCATATTTTAACACATAGTTTAAAAAATTGACATTTCCCCGCGCTTCGCGCGCATTTTGTTTAATTACATGACATTTAAGGATTTTATTTTTTAAATGAAAGGTTAAAAAAACAAAATTTGTATTGTTTTTTTAGACATAGTTAAAGTTTTTTTTTTTATTTGTAATGATACAACTATGCGTTTCATGAGGAATAATTTCACAATACCCCTTATTTCATTTGAGAAAATGTTACATAAACATAATTATTAGTTACGGTAAAATTGTGCCAAAAAAATATAAATTACTCGCTTATTATCTGTTGCTGGAAAATGATTGTTGAAGCTGTAAATAAGTTTTTAAAAAATTCAAATTATATCTTTTTTTAAAAAGTAAATTCAAGTTATAACAACAACAGACAATTGTAACACCAGAAATGTCACAAAAAGAACTAGTAGTATCTTATTTTCACTTCAATTTTTTTACAGTAATTCAAAAAAACTTCTTGTTGAAACCCTTTCACGTTATGGTATGAATAGTTCATTTTAATTTGCAATATATGTAATTGAAGGAAAGTAATGCATATAAATTTCAATGTTATTATATATTCCCTGTAGATGAAGGGGAGATAGTATCGGGTTAGGTATTTGGGTTCATAACAGAGGGGTCATTCTCAGCTAGATAGGCTTACCTGTGATGAACAGTTACTACGTGATTTAATTTACAGCCAAATTAAGTTCAACACTGTATGTAAACATGTACCTCACAATCGTTTTAGTGTTTCCCTTTTCTGTGACTACAGGGTGAGTAAAAAAACTTGACCTGATTGTGTCCGCCATTTGATTTTGAATAATATATATCTAAACATATGTGGTATCTGCGGAAAGCTTAGTTTTCATTATCTTTAATTGGCATGCAAAGATCATTCCAAAAATCGGTTAAGTATAGACCGAGCTACAGTCTTTCGAATCACGAATCTGCAGTGAAAAAATAGCCGATTTTTTTGCATGATTTCCTTCGCTGAACGCCGTTCATTTCAATCGTGAATCAGGGACAGAGCAGGAAAAACCGACTACTGATTTAAAAAGACCTGTAGCCTCAGGTCTCTAAACCTAACGATGAATTTTTTTGTGAATTGATCTTTGCAGTAAATTAAAGATTAATGAACGCAGCTTCAGATGCTACAAAATATGTTAGATATATGTTAATTAAGAATTCAAAATGGCGGACGCAATTCAGGTCAAGTTTTTTTTGACTCACCCTGTATATCTCCCCACATACCTACGATAATATTTGAGTTCAGGCAACTTAGTGATAATAATTAAAACTTAACTTGATAATTTCTATCTGTTACTTAGTAAAATAAGCGCAATTATAAAGTAATGTGATTTGGTACACAAGCAAAATATAGGGTGTTAAAATAACTACCCGGTGTTCTAGGGGACCACACCAAGAGGTGTCAAATTCCACACCTTTGTGTATTTAACACTATTATGGTGTAACTAACACAATGGGATGGTTAAAATTACACAAAGTGCTGAATTTTGACACCCTCTTGGTGTGAGTGTGATCCTTCTAGACATACCGGACGGTGTTTAAATGTAACACCATACGTTGTTTGCAGTGATGTAGAAAAATTATTATCACATTAGCAGCCATCTTAATGAATACAGATTAATGGTATACACTTAAAAGATTACTCATTGAAATAATTCACATATAATTGAATGCAACCGATTACACTTCATTTTATTTTATTAGGTAGAGGAAATTATTATTCCTTCCAATCAAAACGAAAGATGTTAATATGAGAAAATGATCACTTCTGAATTCTCAAGAAATACCATTTGAAATTTTGGCAATTTGAATTGAAATAACGTCAGAGTCTTTGAAAAATACAAGTTAACCATGAGCACCGCAGTAAAAGGCCGGTTTTAAAACTGGGGGCCATCTTAACAAAAAATGGCTTGGTTTGTAGTCATAGAAAGTTTTCAAATAAATGTACGAGTGTCTGGGGAATGGATTTCATTCAAATATTGTAAAATAGGCACGCCGAAGGCGTTTGATTGAAGATTTTTAAGAAAATAATTTGACTCTAATGCCAATATACTCTCTATAGTTTTCGTTATGAGAATTAAAATGATTTCGTAAAACGCCTCGTAAAATTAATACAAATAAAAAAGACGTCCCTCTCCCCAACCCATTGTAGTGACAGTGAACAGCCTCATGATGAAAAAGCTTTTCATTCACTGATAAAATGAGTGGAATCTTTGATCTTTTTACTCTGCAAAAAGTATCAAACTATACACCTTCAAGCACATAACAGATATAAATCACAACTTCCTTCCACTTAAACGTTTATGGCATTAAGTTATTAGGTCCAAATCATTCACAAAAAAACCAGGGTTTCAAATGTTAAACATTACACGTTGGATGTCTAGTGTACTGAACATGTAGGCCTATGGGTAATTGGAAATACAAGAAAAATACTGTAAATTGATGTCAAATTTACAGGCATATAAAACGACTACAACGGGAGCTTTATTCGATTTTTTTTCGGAGTATCAACATTATCGTAATTATTATGAATTTTCAATTATACGAGGAAGGCAACGACCCGACCACGGTCGGTGCGCATTTCAACATCCTCGCCCAACCCTTTTCCACGCCGCCGCTTTCTCCCTCCCCCCCCTTCTCACTTAGCGTAACACCCCCCTTCGTCCAACTCGCCCTCAACCCTCTCCATCACGTGAAACTCACGATATTACACGAAATCAAGGGCGAAACACAACACTCTCCCTCACTAACCAGAGTTTACTTCCGAACAAAGGACGGACCTAGACAACGGCGGAGAAACCATCAAATCTCTAACATTCCTAACCACTCCCTTTCACACCTAATCTGCTTGATAACAACCGGACTACACGCGCACGCCCGCCGGAAAATCTCCCATCCGTACCACCGTCCTATCGGGAAATAGGGGCTTTCTCCAACCTCATTCCACTTCCATAGGAAGACATTCCCACATTCAGCTGAGGCTTTACAGCGCTTGGCATTCCTGTTAGCAAGGTGGAGTATCCCAGCTTTCTGGTGGGTTCTATCCCCTACCTTAGATGGAAGATAATTCTCTCCGCCTGGTAAACTCACAATCCGGCTCACATTCTCTAACCGGTACGTGACGTGACTTTTGGGCCTCACTGGAGTCGAGGACAGATCAGCCAGTCAATACGATATAGGCGCCCCAGCCATGGAGCGCCTCTCCGTCACTTTTTACATTAAAATTCGAGAAAAAACAAAAGCCTACCGCGCATACTCTCATCTAACGCTTATACTCTCTTGGGTTAACGCCATTCTAGTGCACGTATCTGGTGGATCCTAGAATCTCCATCCATCCGAGAATATTTTGTCGAGTATTTCTTGCCCCTGTATTAACCCTCCAGAGCAAGGGCGAAAGCTCCAGGAACCCCCCCTGATCCCCTCACTGATGCATGTGAAACACGGCTAGAAAAATCATACAGAAGCATAGTCATTTCTAGCCCCCCCCGCAGGCAAAAGTATGTTCAAACATGTTCACACCACTGTCTGAGGCGATCGATGACTTTTTTGAGTACGCCAACAGGCGAATACGAATTCGTCTCCTTTGACATACCACACAGAGGCGTTTTTTTTTTTTTGCAAAACAGACCAATTAAACATTTTAAGCTTAAAAAAAAAAAAGGATACTTGAATTTGAAAGCGTGCTCAAAATGAAGACACGTTCAATGTCCACAATGTACACATAAAATCATTTTCCTAAAATGTTTCAAAATTTTAGATCATGCCAGTTATAATTCTCTAAAAATTCAATCGCCGATATCTCGAAAGTGGACTTTTGGTCGATTGGCCTGTTTGGAAGATTTCGTGACGAGTATGTCGCTAAGTAGGCGGCGGATGAGTTCGGGATGGGTCATGTGCCATGGGTCAAACGTAAAAAGGTCAAAAATTCAATAAACCTTGTCTACATTGTGGTTCGGAGATGTGAAATTGGTGGGTGTGCTAAACATTCGGTGCCAAATTTTGAAGGTCATTCAAGGTCCATGTGAGGTAATTCAAAGGTCAAATCCTAAACATGTGGTAGGCTGATGAACTTGGTTAGGTGCAGTCAAATTCAGTGCCGAAAAATTTTGAAGGTCCATTTCAAGGGTCGACGGCTTTGGTCATCCAGGTCAATCTCTAAACATGTGGTAGGCTGATGAAAATGGGTGGGGTGTGGTCAGCATTCGGTGCCAAAAAAATTTGAGAGGTAATTTCAAGGTCATGTGGGGTAATTCAAGGTCAAATCCCTAAACATTTGTGGTAGGATGATGATGAAACTTGGTGTGTTTGCTCACCATCGGTCTGCCGAAATTTTTGATGGTAATTTCAAGGTAATGTGGGTCATCCAAGGCAAATCACTTAACATGTGTTAGGAGGATGGAAACTTGGTAGGTGACATCAAGATTCGTGCCGAAAATTTGAAAGGTCATTTCAAGGTCATGCCGGGGTATCAAAGGTAAATCTCTAAAAACTGTGGTAGGATGATGAAACATTGGTGGGGGTGATCAACATTCGGTGCCCAAAAATTTGAAGGGTCATTTCAAGGTCATGTGGGGTCATTCAAGGTCAAATCCCTAAACATTGTGGTAGGATGATGAATTGAACTTAGTGGGTTTGCGGTAATATCAGTGCTTGAAATTTTGAAGGTCATTTCAAGTAATGCGAGGTCATCCAAGTCAAATCCTAAACATGTGGTAGGGAAATTGGTGTGTGCGGTCAATTATTCAGTGCCGAAATTGAAGGTCATTTCAAGGTCATGGCAGGGTATTCCACGGTCAAATCTCTAAACGCGGTCGGTAGGATGATGAAACTGGAGTTATGCTGTCGGTGGTCAAAAACTTCAGTGCAGCAAATTTTGAAGGTCATTTCAATGTCAGTGCGGTACAAGGTCAAATCCTAGCATGGTTGTATGGTCATGAAACCAAGGTCATCTGGGTCAAATTCACTATGCATGGTTGTATGGTATGAAACCAAGCGTCATGGGGTAATCAAATTTAATGACAATGTTTGGTAGGAGCCTATCTGGTTTCCATGACAAACTCCCTAAGTTATGTTACTGTTCATCCTACCGCGACGAGCGGGGGGGGGGGGGGGACTTTGGTGGTTCGAGAACGCCTTGTTCTGGTGTTTCTTCATAATCGGATTTGATCGTTTGAATCGTGTATGGGGATGTTACCGACTCTTAGAGTTCACGATTTTTTCAAATGTGATTTTCTCGAAACAAAAATTCGTGGTGTTTGTTTAACATCCGTCACTATGTAATACACCTACGAAATGTTTCTTCAAAATTTCTCTTGTCAATATGTTGATGTCTTATGTCACATATGTTTTCTAATGAGAGCTATATCGTTTTAATGTATGATAAACAAATACTATGCCATTAAAAACCGACAATATTTGATTTAAGCCGTTTTGCAGGGAAAGAGACGACAGCCAATACGCTCTACATTTCCTTTATGGCGCTTTGTCGACATCCAGAGATGTTACATAGGTAAATTAACACATCACAAAAAAAAATTCATCCATTTCTTTTCGTAGGCCGCTTTATTTAATTCTTAGAATCCAAAAGAAAAATAATTCCATTGAACTTTATCCTATAACTAATATCAAGACTAAATGCTATAGTCTCTCTCTCCGTCCATTTCTCTCTCTCTCTCTCTCCCTCTCTCTCTTCCTCTCGATGTTTCCATTGCAAAAAGCTGTAAAACAGTAAGTCGCAGATTGTTGTTGTGCCGAAACATCCGGGTGCCGAACTTCCCTCCTCTCGGAACTGCCGAAGTACCGGGGCATTCGGCAGAGAAGGGAAGTGGGAAATAACGTGCTGTGATGTGTAGTGCACATGTTTACGAATTATTAGTGATTTTATGGACAATGCTACAATGAAACTCATTAAAAATCAGGCTTTTGGCATTTTGGAACAAGCATTATGTAATAGTAGAGGTGAATATGATCTTGTAAAGCCAAAAGCACCCACATAGACCCTATGAAGATGAGTTCCCGTGTCTGTTTAGCAAGGTAGCCGAATTCGGAAACAATGTATACGTTATAACCTATGCATTGATATACATATGGTTCCCATTGTAAAGCTCGTTGTAAAGATCCCTTTAATTGATTAGGAGGGCTATTAGTGCCGGATATTACACAGTAAAAAAACAGTCAAAACTAATGTTTATTCTTTATAAACGTTTCAACGCGTTATCCTTCCCATTATTTTCTTTATTTTATAAACACTACTCAATTTTATAAAATGCTACCCAGAACGTTGCAACGTGTTTAAAGGGGGATGGCCCGATTTAAGTATATAAAGTTTTCATCTTGATAGAATGATTTTCACCCCAAAACTTTACCTGTAAAGTTTCGCGCCGATATTTCAACCCGTTTTGATGTGAGAGCTAAAAACGTGATTTTGTAATCCCCATAGAGTACTGTGTAAAATTAATATTGGTCGACCAAAATGGAGCACATTTTCGCTCATAACATCCAAACCAAACATCCTTTAGCCATAAAAGGTAAATGAGGAAAATAGTAGCTTTCTTCTGATGCTAAAATATTGACCACTTCCGGTAAAATCTGGGGTCCCTGGGGACGAGGTTATTAGCGATCGGGCCATGGACCTTTAAACACAGTAAATATAAAAACGTTGTTTTGATAACAGTTTATATACGCTGATGCCTGGCTATATAAAAACAATTTATGTTTTCATTTAAACGGGCTGTTTATTTTCCGGGTTTATTTTTTTAACAGTTGGTGTTTCCCTTTAAATGGATAGCGTTTATTTTCAAATGGTTAGCATTTAAAATTAAACGTAGCTGTTTAAAAATAAACATTATATAGAAGCTCGGAGAAACTGGCGAGCACAAAACTAAATAAAGACGAAAAATACACGGTCTCGAACCCGGAACCTCTCGCTTTCCAGGCGTGAGAATACCACTGGATCACAGAGGACTGTGTTAATGTGGATACCAGTGAACGAGCGCTAATGTATTTCATTCAGTCTTTATTTCAGAGTTTCAAGCGGCCGTAATTATATTTTATATTATAGAATGGGAGGGCCTTATATGCATGATTCTAACAGAATCTATGACGAAGCGTCAAAAAATCATGTCGAGTTTGCTCATGTTGAGAACAAAATCATGTCGAGTTTGCTCATGTTGAGAAAAAAATCATGTCCAGTTTGCACATGTTGAAAAAAATCATGTCCATTTTTTTAAAACTCGGCATGATTTATTCTGGACATGATTTTATTCTGGACATGATTTATGAAACTCGGCACATAGAGTTCAAACTGGATAGGCAGAGCTGTAAACTCGACATATAGCGGGGTAAACTCGATATACAGCGCATGAAACTCGACATGCGAGGGAAAACTCGCCATGATTTGATACGTGGAGCGTGCCATAGCTTTACAACCATGCAAAAATATCAATTTTTAAAAATCACGAGAACGCACTATTTTTAAAATGTGCCTGTAAACTGTAACCTTAATCCTAGAGTTAAGTTTAAACTGTGTTATGTGCAGAAGAAGATTTCAACGTTTGAGACACGCGTTCAATTTGCAATGACACATTTACCGTTAATTTGCGGTAATTTGCGGTAATTTGTCCTGCTATATACATTGAATTATTTTCATTCCGTATAGACTACGAACAGAAATAGAAGCAGTGATAGGCGACCATAAGGACGTAGAGTTTGAAGATATATCCAAACTGTCATACACCTCAGCGGTAAGTATAAAGAGAACGTCATGTGAGTGCAACAAGGTCGTATCTGCATTTTCATGATTTTACAGGAGAAGCATTTTTGTGTTTCATTCTTTTGTGACTTTTCAAATGAAAATAATTCTTACACACGATAAAAATGTATTTTTTAAAGTATTTTATAAATATTTCATTTCCCACTTAAGTCGACTAATTAAGAAGTAATTGGCTAATTAAAATGGCGTAACTACACACATGATTTCTCGTGTCGTGCAACAAAGTCGTATCTACCAGTTACGACTTTGTTGCACGACACGGGAATTCAATTTTGAGTGCAACAAAGTCGTATCTACACCTAATTAGGCCTAATTAACCTAATAACTCTCCAATAAATTGAGCCTTATACTTGAAATACATGTTAAATTATGCGTATTTATTTACTTTTGTAAATTAATTAAGTACTGGGCGTAATGATGAGTGGGAAAAGGACGTAAGTACATTTTTTGATGTTTTTAAGGTTTTTGTGCCGAAATTAGTATAAATTAGCATAAATTTGGTAAAAAATGAAATTGCTCTTTTCACAAAATATTTAGGGAGATTTTTTACCTATACACCTTTTTAAAAACCATCGCTTTACAAGAAATAAAATGTCGTATCTACATACTAGTTTTCCCGTGTCGTGCTACAAAGTCGTATCTATCAGTTACGACTTTGTTGCACGACACGGGAAATTCCATTTCGAGTGCAACAAAGTCGTAACTACACCTAAATAGGCCTATTTAGCTTAATAACTATGCAATAAATTGAGACTGTCACCTGAAATGTATATCAAATTAAGCGTAATGATCTACTTTTACATTTTATATAAATAACTCAAGTTCGCCAAAAAATGTCAGTTACGACTTTGTTGCACTCACATGACGAGAAATATCACAAGTTATATTTAGTTAGATTTACATTTAATGCTGAATTATTTACTAGTATTTTTATTTATTAAAAAAACTGAGATTCGCCAATACACGCAACAACATTCATGCACACCACTCTCGCGAACACGCACGCACCATGTTTGAGAGCGAGCACACACACACACACACATACACACACCTGTATCACCCACGATGCTTCTGATTGCATCACAAGAACCGTGTCCTCAGTCGTAAAGAAAAATGGGGAATAAAATGTATTAGCTATAGCGAGGACAAAAAACATGCCGAGGACTATCCAACGAAATAAATTCTTTTGTTTTGTCCTCGAAGTATACATTGTAGTAGGCCTATACAAGTACACCTCCCTCTCTCTCTCCCTCTCTCTCTCTCTCCCTCTCTCTCTCTCTCTCTCTCTCACCCTTCCCCCTTTGTCTCCGTCTCTCTGTATCTGTCTGTCTCTCCTCTCTCTCCCCCCCCCACTCTCTCTCTCTCTCTTCCCTCTCTCTCCATTCAATTCTTAAATATGCTGCAGTGACTCAGGACAAAGATCAGAATCCACAGGTGTTCTGCACAACATGGACAGCAATGAAATCTGAATTTTTTTGTGACCACCAACATCCCACACTTCTTCAACGCAGAAGCAACGCCCGTGATATAAAAGACTGACACGATTCAGATGTCCGAAAGAGTACCAGGAGCACTCACATCTGCCCTTAAAAAAGGAAGAAAATAAAGCTTTTTATTATAAGTGTAATAGTAGTATGTTAACCGAGATCATCTTGTTTTGTCTGTCTTGTAGACTTTTAAAGAAGCCTTACGCAAGTACCCACCAATACATACCACACGTGAGGCAGCCGCTGACACCACCCTACATGGAATCAGAATTCCGAAGGGTTCGTTAGTATTGGTAAGGCATACAACAGAGCATTGGTCAAAATTGTTATCTTTTTTCATTCTAAGATTTAACAGACCATCAAATTTAGGACGCATCCATTGTTTCATTATTTTGCACACGTTTTATTGATAACCTTTTTGTCAAATTGTTTGATGCCTTCCACTAAATGTGTGAACTTCAATTGTCCTGGGCCCAAAAAAAGTTTGTCTCAGAAAGTTTGAAAAATACAAATGCAAAATGCTTTTTTTTTTAAAAATGAGGATGCAAAATTCGTGATTTTTTTTATTGAATATTTGACCCACTTCTTTAATTTTTTTTCTGTCGAATTTTCATTTTTTTTTTTTTTCTGAAAATTAAAAAAATCTTGAAGTGAGCAAAAATCTATAAACAAATGCGCTGAAAGACCAATTTTAAACATTATCATGCTTTGAGGTGTCCGATACGCGACAATATCGGATTCTACGCATGATAATGATAAAATTGGATAATTTGCGCCCAATATTTATTGATCTCGCTGTGAGTTTTAAAATATTGGGCTCGACTACGTCTCGCCCAATATTTTTGCAACTCATAGCTCGACCAATAAATTTGGGCTGAATCAATCCAATTTTATTACAAAATGCAGGCGGACTCCTGAGACAAACTTTTTTTCATGGCCTTATCGGTAACGTCAACATGTTGATTTGCGTGCAGTTTATTTTGTGCCCAACAATGTCAGCCAAAATGTGTTGTAACACCAGTGGTGGAAAAGGGCTTGGTTGGCAAAGTTGTTTAGGGGGCCACTGTACGATAGGTCGTCAACAAGGGTCCCTTTATGAATCAAATATATCTTCCCCTTAAAATCCAAATTTCAGTAGTGTTGCAACTAAAATGCAATGACGTATCAGGCCGGTCAAACATAGAAGTCGTTAAAAAAAACTTTGGCCATCGTTTAGGTGCAATACTATATATAAAATATATCTAATGACTCCACTTCAGGTTTATCGTCATACAGGTTGCACCACCACCAAATAAATTACCATGGCCCTAACTAAAACGTAAATTGTTCATTAATGAATCGACTCAGTCGCTTAAATGATGTATTATCTTGGGCCGCGAGACCTCTGCATCCTATTCAGCCAGAAGAATCCATAAGTTGACAACGGATTTTTCGAGCTATTGAAGCGTAAAGACAACTATCTGAGTTGGGGGCTATGTCGAAATTAAATATTCCTATTGGGGTGGGCGGGGGTTGGTAAAATAAAATTAGTACTGTAATTAGTAGTAGTAGTAAAGACTCACAGATTTTAAACGTGATATCGTGCTGATTTGTATCTTTAAAATAACTTAATACTTTTATAGAAGCTCGGGGAGGAGGAGAGGAGGAAAATGGCGAGCATTGAATAAAGTAAAAGACGAAAAAGACACGGTCTGGAACCCGGTCCTCTCGCTTTTACTAGGCTCGAGATCAACCACTGGACCACAGAGGGACTGTGTTTACGTGGTACCGCGAGAAAACGAGGGTATAACGAGGTTAAAACTTTACAAAAATATGGCTCATGAAGTTCCAAGTTATTATTTTTCATTTTAACTTAGGACCTGGCCCATTTTGCTTTATTTTTCATAAACCACTTTCGGCGAGGCGTGCAGACCACAGATTTATTTTAGTGGTGTGGGAATCTACAGTTGCATGGGCAATAATAAGTACACAAATAAAAGCACATCTTGTACCAACTATAGTTATACATTTTAGTTGTTCGAGCACTTCCTTCTAAATTATTTGTATTCTTTTTTCAGCTTGTCCGTACACGATGAGCCGTTGGAAAATATTTTAAGGATCCATTGTTTTGAGCACGAGCGGTTGCCTGGAGGACAAGAGATGTAAGCGATATTAACCTTTCTCATGTACAAAAGTTTATGAAGTTAGAAAGCCAAAGGATTGAACACTTTTGATGGTCCCCAAAGGGGGGGGGGCATGGGCCCCCTTCTAAAAAAAACATTTTCTGTAGTTCAAAATGCATTACTATTTTTTGGCATATTTCACTTGAATGACAACAAGACTTTTTATTTACCGTGATTTATTATTTCGTTTTTATCAATTTTTAAACGTGCTAAAAAAAGCGCCTAGTAAACGGTTGCTAGTACTCGACTAGCAAAACAATGGATGAAATATATTATTTGAAAGTGAAAAAAACAGAAAATCAAAAAATGATCGCTCTGATGCACAGGTGAAACTGTATAGCCTTTAAATATTTAAAATCACTATAAAATGACCATAACCAAAGTTGGTTTTGTAAAGCTCGTTTATATACTGTCCCAAAAAAAGTCGCACCAGGGAATTTTCCATTAAAAGACCCCACTTCATGATCAAACTGAAAATGTTTCTGAGTTACTAAAAGCCCCAGCATTCATTGGTGAGGAATGGAGAGTGTTGTGTGCAGGAGATGATTTGAGCAAGATATACAACAACATTGCTGTACTTTGAGAGGAAAATGCCCAATGAGATGATGATGAAAACGTGTTAGACGTTTCATCCCATGGATTTTTTAAACAGAAGTAGTAGTATTGCAATTAATTTCTGTCAAGCGCTACTGCACAACGTCATACAGCGCATGACGGGATCAATTGTAATACCTCATTTGCATCCATCGGATTTTATATGAAACGTCTACCGAAACTGTACGCAAAGCAGAGATGAAGGCGACGAGTCAAGTAAATTTGGCTGAATTGCTATTACGAGTATATCTATCGGAGGCAAACTTTATTCGAGTAACAATGTTTTAAACTTATATTGCCTGCGAAAGATTTTCGTTTATCTAGTTTTAAGCTGATTTTGTATTAATTTGTTGCTATGAGCTTCACGAAAAAGAAAAACTATGGAACGTGAATACAAATGTGTATTAATATAATTACTTGCAGATTTTTATTCAATTTTGCGTATCCCTAAATACCTATTTCCCTTTGCTTTGGGGCCTCGCTCATGTATCGGACAACAATTTGATGCGGTAAGCTGTAAAGCATATTAGCAATTTTTTAGAAGAGCGCCCCCAATTTCAAAAAAGTTGATATTTGGCACAGTGACGTTTAGTAATTGGTCTAGGAACAATATACCTGGGGAACGAGAATGCTAAGAAATGGTATTGATCATAAAATAAGAGATTTTTAATTAGAATTGGGATCCCAGATGTATATAACAGATAGCTGGAAATGCCTCGTTTATGTCCGGCCCATGATGAAATAGGCCACCTCGAGAAGAGTATACCTCAACTGACTTGCCTGAACCAAAAAAAAAAGCAACTAATGGATAGCGTAGACACGTTCATGGCGATATTTCCCGGCTATTTCATTGGAGGCCGTTCCAGCAGCCCCGTGGAATTAATTATCGGGATCCCGATAAAAATTATTCTTATATTTTGCAAAATTCCTTCGTTTGAACACACAGACATTTCGAGGCTTAACCATTCACAGGTATGAGTTACTACAGGCTACCAATGGCAACCGTGTAAAATGTAAAAAAATATCAAATTTTTTTGGAAAAAAAATTGGGGCGCTCTTCAAAAAATTGTGCTAAAATATTGCTTAATCTTTTGGAATCGATTAGAACATAGGATAGAATAGGCTATGGTTACAGGATACAATGTTGGCCTTTTAATGAAATATTCGTTCCTACAGACCCGGGGATACTATTTCCATCCTAAAACGGAAAAAAATATGGTGGACGACCACACCCAACATCACGACGATGCCCTCCACACTACTACCATATGCTGAAACGACTACCCCCTCCCATGTCTGATAACCAAAAAGGCCAACAACATTACACACCACGGTCCCTCCCCGCGCCCTCGACGGGACTCGCCGCCCACCCCATGATCCGCTGAGTTACGGGCGATAATCTTGGTATTGCCCGGACGCGCATGGTACCTACTTCCTCCCCCCTCCCCCCCTTCTTCTCTGACTTACGTCGCGACTCCGTACCAATCTGTCTCCCCTCACGATCCGCGTCCACCCTGCTTTCTCCATCACATTTCTCCGCCAACTCACCCAACTCGCGCGTCGAACCACACCAATGTTTTCATCACATACATGTTTTTGTGGGAAGACAGGACACGAAGGTCCCTTTCCCCCCCCTATCCCCCCCTCACTCCCCACACTGTGGAATATTAAGCGTAAAAGTGAGAAAGGAAGGAATTATGATGACTGCCGTGTTGAGTTTGATGCGAAACCAGTACCCATACCAATACGTACGCGCGGGTAAATCACTCATGTAGCGAAATTTTTCTTACTCGTTTCGAGCCACTACCCGGAATACCGGGGGAGAATCGAAGCCACGTGTGTACCCACGGTCCCACCTACCCGCCTACACCGACACTCGCTCCGGAGGGACACAACCGTCAATATCCGGTCGGACACTAACAACGGTAGAAGAAGGAAACACGGGGCCCCATCGTGCGCGCCGCCATCGGACCAAGCTCCCCACGGTAGGAGGGTGCCGAGAAGGAAGGCACATCCCCACCCCCTCTCTTAAAAAGGATCCCTCCACACTCGAGAATACACTAATCAAATCCATTAAGGAGGGCAACTCGGGAGAAAACATCCAACTTCGCACGGCGAACAGGGCTGATGCATGATACAATAATAGATTATCTCCAACACGGTCCTTCACGTCATAGCACTGACCTGATGGCCCACCTACGTATAACTCTCGATCCGCAATTCTTCACAATTACAAGAAGACGACCTGTAGGAACCATGAACAGGAACCGAACCGAAGACACGGAACTCCCAGATTCCAGGAACTTCCGCCAAAAAACCCTCCACCGGAAAGGGGGCCGCACTAACTTGGTGCACCTCGGTACAAAACTGTTGAAAACTACGGATAGCCTATACTTCACTCACACGCATACAATTTCACTAGGGACCTCTCCTCCTTACTACACATTCACGCCCCTTAGTGATACACTTTCAGTCAGGTTCCCGCCTCGTATCTCCGTGTGAATGAATATTCACCCCAACGATTTCTATCTCCCGCGTAACACAAAGGCACACGTAACATAATATAAAACGGGCCTGCGTGCACTAGCAGAAGACACTATGACCTCAAGAATACCATATTCTCCCAATGAAGCTCTGTCCCCCTCCTCTTCGAGTATTAAAGGGTCGCTCAAACCTACAACATTCCTGCCTAACACGGAACTTGTAAGTCAAAATAAAAGATAGGGATCTGGACCTTAAGCGAGCTATCACCACCACCCTCGAAAATCGGAAAGCCTTAGTTGTAGCTCCCCAACGATATGACAGTTTACGAACAGAGACGATCTCTTCTCACAACCCAAAATACCGGGCACAGATATCCTACCTTAAGCCATAGGGCTCAAAAGCGAGTCGTCAGCTATATCCTGGGTGGTCTGCCTCTAGGAGCACGCATATGGGACATAAGCGATCTACACACGATACAGACCGATGACCCTAGCGACACCTCTCCAAACCCCGCGACTCGACTGCGAAGGAACATACCCCCAGCATCTCCTTACACTTCTTAGCCCAACTATTTAAGTAATCGCAATTTTAATAAACCAAGAACCCGTAGCCAGAACCGGAAATTCTACATCGAAAATAAAAACCACACTAAGGCTACCGCGAGCTGAACCCCCCTACCACAGCCACCTTGCTTGACCCTAATAATGAACAGGCAATGGGCCGGCGCGAGCGAAAACATACGGAGCTCCGCAACTGAACCATAATACTATCAGTTTGTTAACCACCCAGTATCGAGTACGCCCGGTAACCCCCATCCCCACCGCATTTCACCAATTGGGATCACTTAGGGAAGGTTGGCGGTTATCCAGAAATGTTTAGGGCCCGTATGTTAGGAGGAACCTACAGTCGAGAGGCAGGGAGGCTCGCAGGCCGGGGAAGCAGTTCTATTAGTGTCAAATAGCCGACCAAAACAACATAAACCACTTAAAGCATGAAATCCGGGGAAAAAGGAGGTGTTTACCGGCTGCGGATCACGGGGTTGGGAAATGGATTTCATTAAAAAGAAAAATTTTTCTCTGTGAACCGCAACGCCACACGTGGTCAGATCAAAACTTATAAACGGAATGATGATCAACCTCGAGCCCCACGGATGAGCCCCGCACATATCACGTGCTTGGCCGCGTGTACAAAGAAAAACCGCGAAACTTAATGACGGTTCGCCTCTATCAAACAAATTGGTTTAGTCACCATTCGGTTCTGCTAAAACGCGTTGTTGAGCAATACTCCACCAAATAATCAAACATAACAAAACGTTTTGCGATATGTCCATAGTTGTATTTTGGTGAACACACCAGTTTTCATCACATACATGTTTTTAAACAGGCTTCAGTGAAATCCCGATCTTGCTCCGATTATTTTTCTTAGTAAAACTTACCTAATTTGACACAGTTAAGGCAATGTGGAATAGCTCCGTAAGCGATTTAAAGACGGACCCTCTATTCCTTGAGTGTGTGGGACAGCGTTTATGATTTT
This sequence comes from Ophioderma brevispina, assembly GCA_023653785.1. Taxonomy (NCBI): domain Eukaryota; kingdom Metazoa; phylum Echinodermata; class Ophiuroidea; order Amphilepidida; family Ophiodermatidae; genus Ophioderma; species Ophioderma brevispina. Next base: position 74,828 of record JAMKCH010046381.1, on the reverse strand, counting down.
ATATTAATTCAAAAGTCATATCAAACACACTGGCCTTCATGCTCACACATTGCCATTTTATACCAAACTCGCACAGTGTGAAGAACAGGAAGAAGATAAAATTATCAGAATATAGTAATCAGTCAATCCCCATTCACTGTTGCTTCTTTCGGAAAAATTAAAAGCGACCAAAACATTTCATGCACAATTGTTTAATCAATCAGTAACTTCCAAAACATTGTGGAATCGCTCTAATAAGAGCGGAATAAAATTACCGCCAAAAATCAATTGCTATGAACACAAAGTACGAAGGGAAAATAGGACAAAAATGACACACAGTCATGGAAGGGTGCTGATTTAATTATAACCTTAGTCCAAACAAATTTGCTATGCAAAATTGCCCCACAAAGGCGATACCTCTCAGTAGGTAACAGCCGTTGCCTCAGCGGTAAGGTAAGACGTAAGTTACTGTGATGAGACCCTACCCTGGCCATTGTCGCGTCACTCCAGAACCCTGTTCCGTTTTTTTGTGAGTACCCCTCAGTACCCAGATGATACCTGATAAATGACCAAAAAAAACCGCATAGTGGAAAATGTTATAATGTTTATAATAGGGCAAATTTTGATATCTGGGCACTATTATGAAATATGATTTACCCTGTTATTGTATAAGTACATTACGAAACTATAAATCCATCAAACCGTAGTAATAGCAAACTCGCACTTCATGGTAGTGCCTGACATACGACTTTGACAATGGTGTCAGCTCGACCTCCCGTTCCCGCTAAAACTTAATAATAATAATGAAAAGCAATTAATATGTTGATGGGGAACAAATATTCAAACTAGCGAAGCTTTTTACACAGCTATGTATATCAGAGGTGCACAAATGCATCTACTACTAAGGTCGTATTTTGAAGTGTATCTAAATTTTTGATATTGATATCAGCATCGACCTTACAACCTTGTAATATGATGGCGCACTTTATTCCAAAGCCTAGACAATAACATTAAACCGTGACCCATTGTCAGATGAACCAATTTGGTTCGAAAAGAAAAAGCGATATTATGGCCCCTAGGGGATCTTGTACTCGTCACCTCTCAAGTTGGGATCGAGAATTAATGCCCTCCGGACCGGCATACACTTCCCCAAGGTCCAGTGATAATTCTAGTCTCTCTGGGAAATCTCACAAAAGTTGGTGATAATCCACATCCTTTTGCAAATTCATCATGTCAAATGGAAGTACCCAGGGAAATTATTCATGTCAACCTGGACGCCAACCCAGGGAAAACCCGTCAATATGTCACATAAGGGCTAGTGGCAATTCTAGTCTCTCTTCTTAGAAATCATCTGTTCCAAAAGTTGGTTATAATCCAATCCTTTTAGAAAATTACTCAGGTCAACATGGAAGCAAACCCATGGAACCTTACAATGTAACATGGAGTTAGACCGGACCGGAAATTCATCATGTCAACCTGGAAGTAGCCCAGGGAACTATATCATGTCAAATCAGGAAAATGTTTAACCTGAGAGAAATTCATTTGTCGCAAAAGTTTGGTGATAATTCAATCCTTTGGAAAATTAATAATGTCAACCGGAAGTACCAAGGGGAATTATTCATGTTCAACCTGAGTAAACACAGGGAATTATTCATGTCACCTGGTCACCCAGGGAAAAAATTGTCATCATATAACTAACGGTTCCAATTCTGGGTCTTTCTTCCAAAAAATCATCTTGCCCCACAACAAACTGGTGATAATTCGAATCTTTTTAGAAAAATAAGCATCCCCAACACAATAGTAAACCCAGGTATCCGGGAAGAAAACTATCAATCATATACTTAAGTCCAGTGACAATTCTAGTTTCTTCTTAAGAAATCATCTGTCGCAAATGTAGATGAACATTTCACTCCTTGTTAGAAATTCCATCATGGCAAAATTCTTTAAAGTAAACCCGTGGAAAACCATGCCAACCTGGAAGTAACCCGGGGAACATTCAATGAACTCATTTGAAAGACAGTGGACATTCTAGTCCTTTTTAGGAAATCAGTTGCTTGAAAGGTGTGGTGATAACTCCATCCGTTTCTGTGGGTGATAACTCCATCCTTTAGAAATTAATCATATCAACCTGGAAGTACCCAGGAAATTCACCCAATTTATAACCCCGAAAATCACGGCAGTGTTGACAGTGATTTCCAGCCAAATTCATCATGGCAACCCAGGAGAATAACCACGTTCACCTGGAGGTAAAACCCAGGGAAAAAAACATTGTCAACCCTGAATGCAAACGAATACTGAAACCATGCGAAGCACCTAAATTTGTAGTAAAAATTTGTAGTAAAAACAAAGCCCAAAGCAAAATAAGCATACAGCTTATATAATATTTAGGATGGTGCCGAGAGTTTTAAACATTTCAAATTCTTTAATATCCATCGAGTTCATGATGTCCAGTAAACCTCGAATAAGGACAACTTTTCTCGAGCGATTGAAAATCTTGTGGGAAAAATCACTGATCAATCAACACTCAAAAAGCAGCCGACACGTACACTTTGGTTTGGTCTGGCCGATCTGCTTCACAAGCTCCGTCGTAATTTCCAATAAAGGCCATAAACTTAACTATATATAAGGTTAATCACAGATAGTGTTTCAAGCCCAAAAGATATTTCTGACACTTGCAAATGGGGGCCATTTTTGTATCCAGTTCAACAAATGCCAGCATCGCCAAACGCCATTGTTTGGTATCAGAAGTAACCCCCCATGCATCCTAGAGGGTCTCCGCATGACAGGCACACCAAGGATACCCCAATACAGCCACGTGGTAGTTTTAATTAGCAGAGATTAAATTGGTGGATACCCCGGGGTGAGACTGTTTAAACAAGCTTCCCTGGGAGATATGGCCCGAAGAAGTCAGTCAATTACAACTTATCTGTCACCTTGGTCACGGTTGTTTAGTAAAGAGTGTTCAATGTCATTGCCCTGCCCAATCTAAAAACCTTGTGCGACATAGTACAAGCAAAGTTACTCTCAACCTTAAAGAATATTGTCTGTCTCTCTCTCTCTCTCTCTCTCTCTTCACCAATCTCTCTATCTCATCTTCGCTCTCTCTCTATCTATCTCCTTTTAAATATCCTTTTGATTCCGTACATGGAAATAATGATGGTCATGCAACAGCTGATAGGGATGAAACTCCCCGTGACCCGTACACAGACAACACAAACACCACTTATGGATTCAACTAAAGATTCGAGAACTCCTAGAACTGAACGACCATAACAGTTTTTACACTCTTTAAAAAATTCAGGTGTAGTAGGGAGGGAAACATGGTTTGATTAAACGTCGTTTAAAAATTTCACACAGATTAGTGTCAACTATCATGACTATGTTTTTTTGGTACCAAGTTTCTTTTTAGTTTGGTGTACGTTGAGTATAGTTATATAAAAACAAAAAAAATAACCGGCCTGGTTTCGGAATGAGAATCTCCCATCGGTAGGCAGATGCTTCCTTGTCGGTTTGGTCAGTATTTTTTTAAATGGAACGCATGAACGACAGGAACCACTTTGAGACTTGAATGGTAAGTAGATGGATAAGTATGTTAATCCAAAACCAAAGCAATTTTCTAACTCTAATGTTTTTGACAAATGGCCTAAAAGATAAAAAGTTGTGAGTCTGTGGGGAAAAGTGGCGAACAAATTCCCAAAGTATTGGAAATTGCAGAGGAATAATCTTGTAAGAATTAGGCCCTATGTGGCAATTGACACCGGAATTGAAAACTCTTGTCATTTTATATCTTCAAAGACCGATTTCCTCTTGAGGTTTTACGACGTACATACAGTGTTAAAATATTACATAAAATTTTTGACTCTGCAAATTTAAACATTCTGAGATGAGTTTGAGTTTTTCCACTTAAAATACAGGTTTTTTCCGTATAAAGGAAAATAATTTATGTACATTAACACACGCTGCCATCAAACACCTGCTCATAAAGGAAGCATCCACTGTGCGTGTGTGTGTGAAGTGTGAGTGCACTTACAAGAGATACATTCTGGAGTATAAAGAGTATAAGAGCCCGTTTGAGAGTATTTTTCTTCAGTGTGGGAGTATTTTTCTTAATCTGTGGGAGTAAAAAATTTTTTTTACTAGAGTTACTACGTTACTTTTTGTCATATAACGGAATAAAACCGTAATCTAGGATGAGGTTTATTCTGTAAAAGAGGAGGAAAAGAGGATTTTTCTATTAAGTAACTATATAGGCCGCGGCGCAATCCTCTTGGCTAGAAATGAGTAGTTTAGTAAAAAAATGAAAACAAGTGTCTTTTTTTTTTGAGAAAAATGTCTAAAAAAAGTGTCTTTAAGAGATAATTTTCAAAAACTATATAGTTATGAACATTCGTACCTAGTTTTGAATAGTGTGTTTTTCTTTAAACAATGTCTAAAAAAGTGACTTTTTAAGAGGTGTTTAAAGTAATACTCCCACAATGTAGCCTGGGGTTGTTGTTGTTAAATTATATAGGTAACTTTTTTTAAAACTATTATGAGGGATAAGATGGGCTTTCCGCTTTGACATTTGGTCCGTTTTTCAGTTGGTAAAATGATGAGCAATTTGACTTGTTGAAGTTCTGACTCCAATGTTGTCACATCATGAAACAGGGGTTTGAGATTGAACCCTAAAACACTCCACTTGAAACTCGCAGTGAAATTTCTCCCCTTAATTAGAGCTCTCAAGCAAAAAATTCCCCATATTGCCTTACTGGTTCACCACGACCAAGCCTGTGAAGTTGCAAATATGTTGGATCTTTTACCAGCAAGGTTTACCCAATTAGCGCAAGGTCGTCTTAGTATTATGTGACTCTGAGCTGCATTAAAATGAAGGTCAACATGTACATGTATTTTTAGAGCACCAACTTCACACAAGAATATCCTTGATATATTGATGCAATGACTTGCCATAGAATCTAAGGTCAGGATGCACAAAAAAGTTAGACCAGGTTGTAAAGTTAGACCTGGTCAATCTAAGTCAAAATAGTTTTGCCTTAAATTGATAGTTTTTGTCGCACTTTCTTAATAAAGTAACTAGCAAATTTGAAAAGATTTATTTAAATGCAAATTTCAAAGAAATACAAAATACCGTGCGTTAGTGTAAAGGAAAATGTCTTTTCTGGTGGGACAAAAGACACTTAGACCAGGTCTAAATCGGACCCGGTGTGAAAGCAGATTAGTCCGGCGGGAAAGCCACAGTTCGGGGGTCCATAGACGATTAACGGATAAAGCGTTGGAATGAACCTAATGTTGCGTGAAGAGTCAACTTGAATTGAGTGCTCTATGCTTTACCGTTGTAGCCGGGACTATAATTATGTCTACACCGGTCTTCTAACTCTAAAGACTTCTTGGCATACGGACCTAAAACTTTAGAGATGATTTGTCTCATATTTGCGGTATATATCGTGAATGAAAAACAGAACTTGGTTTCATTATAGTAAAGGAAAAAAACTATATTGGTGCAAAACAATAAATAAAGTGGAGGTTAAAAAATTAAAACCTATGAGCTATATACCTATTGCCAAGTGCAATTGGAAAAATGTTATATATATGAGTTGGATAAGACTTAAGTCAAAAGAGTTGCTTCAAGAAGTTAATTTTCCTTCATTTGACCTTGCGGTGCGGAAAGTATGATCGTGCATATTAAATTAGCCAGCCAAGTGACGTAGGACCGTGGTGAAATGCTTTGGTGCTTCATCAGAGCCCAAGAGATGGATGTAAAAAAACCTACCGAAAGAAATTAGCAATTTTTCAAAAAGGTTATAGATTCATACCCAGTTGAGGGATATTCTCGTAAAAAAACAAAATTTCTGGCGCACTTGAAGCAAAAATATCCATAGAACCCCCCTTCGGTTTTGGAGATATTTGACCATCAATTTCAAATTTAGGCCTACACGCATACTCTATGGGCAATTGATATCGTTCGTCTCTCAAGTAGTACTAATTTAGATAAGATCTTTCGCAGGTCGGGTTCGCAGTCTGTGACACAGATACACTGTGGGTAAATACTTTCGGAATGCCGTATACATTTGACCAGAGATCATAGGATATTGCATTATACATACCAAAAATGTTGTTTTCACACTAACATTATGCCATTACATGTTACGTTACTGGCTAGAACTTTCTGCCAGTAAAACCTGTAAGATGATTGATTGGTATTTTTTACAGTTTGTACTATAACTACCATACTTATTGGGTGGCAACCCCCTACCCAGTGGCGTTAAATTTCTTTTTGACATGGGGGGGGGGGGTGGGGTTGATGAAAATGTATGAATGACGCGGGTTTTGCTGATAAGGTCCATTACTCGCACATCCAGGAACTACCCCACCCACGCACACTTCTGCAGGTAGCCGCGGCGATTTAGATGCAAGCTCAGTAAGTAGTAATAGCATAGTAATTAGGTCTAGGGGAAAACTTAGCTTGTTTAGCCAATATCTTGGGGATTCCGTTCTATGGCCTTTTTCGGCTTGTATCGCCTAAAGCAATAATAATTGTCTATTAAAAATATACAGTCCTGTACATTGGAGCATTGTACCTCCTTCACGATCTTCATTTGGAAGAATTATCAAACGTATCAAAGACCATGTTTACGCCGGAAAAAAAGTGAAGCTTTTCTATACGGCATGGCCTACATTAACGAGATGCATCCATAATGAGTTTTGTTTTAAAAAGGAATAGATAGGATCATAGGTGGTAAACAAGCATTCATAGCTATTCATGATACGAATTCCAAACAACACAAAAGCAATCATGTTACAGTAGTCTGGTCCTTGGCTATTAATAAACTGTTCACAAGGTGCTGCATATAAGAAGAGGGATTGGATGTGATTGCCGTGTGCTGTCGTTTGTCAACGGGAGGTGTACCGGATGCACCTGGAAAGCATGCATTACTGGTGTGTGCTGTGTGCAATGTAGACTGGGACCAGCTCCACTATGCAAGAGTTAATTCCATAATTTGAACATGGTGACTTTAATTGGCGTCATTGATATGATACTTCTAATGTTGGCCAACCAATTACTACAAGGCTAAATAGATAAGATTGCTATACCCACTGGTTAGGTTGCTGAGCGGGCCTGCATGTTTAAAACGTTGGTGCACTGGAATATGGCAAAAAAAACCGTAATGGTTTAGTAAAGCCCGGAGGAAAGCCAGTAGTTTTATACTGATTGAACATGGTCCCTGGCCCATAAAGCTGGAATTGGAAACCAGACATGCAGATATCTACAGATAATTATTTTACCATTATCTAGAATTAAACCCTCAAAAGAAGACGGCGCAACACAATTTCTAACCTCGAATTACCCGAATGGAATTTGTCTGCCTTTAATGACAGGCGCCGTGGCTTGCATGGCTGCCTCTTTGAGCGAGTACACGCGTTGTCAACCAATGCCTTCAAATGCTACGAAAGAATGGGATGGAGGACAGTACAGGGCAGCTTATAGAGAGTTCCCTGCACTTCGCCCCGAAAAAGCCAACGAGAGCTTTGGGAGACCACTGACTCGCAAAATATACAAAACCTTTTCCACAAACTTTATTGGTGACTAGCTGTTACCTCCCTTTAGTAAAAACTATATGCTTCGAAAGAAATGACACCATTCAAGGTATGGCGCAACTTGAACATCTGTAAACGTCCTCATATAACGCGCTTTAATGGGATTCTACAGTCACCACGTGGTAAACTAATTAGCCCTCATGAGAATGGCTTACCACAATGTCTACCTGCTATTCTGCGCCTCGGAAGGACCAGCTTATCGCATCCTTTCACACAGTTGTTTAATCTACATTTTGGACATTCCACAGTTTGTAAACCAAATTAAAACGGCATGGGGTTCTGTTAATGTTGATCATTACATTGGAGATAATTCCTACTACTATTAGCCATTTTTATTAGCCTTAATATAATTGCAATGGTGAACACATCATTAACGCTAAAAAGCGTGCTTCACTCGGTTGCTCACTTGTAAAAAAGTAATATCTATCAAACTACATGTACTTGAATTGGTTGAGACTGTCGGACAACAAACTTATATCCGAAAATGATTACATTACATTGGCAACTCCCATATACAATGCACAAACTTAATTTTCCTTTCCCTCGACTGTTAACCTTGCTAGGTCGGGAATCTTTGAATACTTACAAGCGAATGCCCAACCTGCAAAATGCCTCAGGTATCATGCACCACAGTGTTTAGCGGCCTTGCTCCCCACGTGTTTCACTACTGTTCGTTCAGCTTAGTACCATGGAATTCCCCATACCCGTTGGAACATTGGTGTGGTGTTGTGAATACACAAAGGGAAGCTTTCGTTGGTTACGATACCTGAGTAAAAATGTTTTGAACTTGTTGGTGATAGCCTACATAACTATATTCACATGGTGTAGGTTACACAATCAGTTTTATACCTCAACGTAATGACCTTGATGTTTATCAAAAAGAGACCACATGTTTAAAAAGTATGTACATGCTAGTAGAGAAGGCTACATACCAAAATTGAATTGCGAAATAATCAATTTTACCATAACATCCTCCGATCTTTACGTCTAGATTTTTTTTTTTTTAAATACTATATACGGTTTCATACTATGTTTTAAACTAAGCCATATGTTGATATTGAAAATTAGGTCTACTAAAATTGCATTTAATTAAGACCATAGTTTAAATAGGTCTCATTCAGCTCCATTCTACGTCCGCCTCCTGTTTCTATAAGCCATTTTAGAAATATCCTATCAAAGTTAAAGATATTAAAACCCATCTTTAGTTCTCACGATCGCAACTACCTTGTCTCTCACGAAACCTTGGATTACTCGGCAAATGCCATTAATTTAAACATCATCATACACCATAACCATGCAGACAACTATTGTATACCGAATAAAAGTACAACCATTTGAAGTACTGGAAGAGATTTGACACCCTACTCGTTTACCCGGTGTCGATGCAGAGAGACCCTACACTACTACCTAGTGCTTCTTTCCTTAATAACTTAAACAATACCTCCTTGAGTTTTTGATTCCATGTCAACAACAAGTAGGAACAAAAACGAAATGTTAAATACATTAAAATTTATTAACAATCAACATTTGAACCAAGCCTCCGTGTGTTCACGATCAAAACTATAACGTGAATGATGATCACTCGCGCCCACCGCTGAGCCCCGCACATATCACGTGATGGCCTCGTTTACACCAAAAACGCGAAATTAGTGACGGTTCCGCCTCTCTCAAAAAATTGGTTTAGTCACCATTCGGTTATGCTAAACTCGATTATTTTAACAGGAAGCTTTCCCAACATGAAAGGGGTGCACATATTAGAAAAATGAAAAAATGGCAAATCATTTTATTTCTAGAATATCAGTGACAAATGGTATACATAACCTCAACATGCCTCAAGCGAACAATGGGGCTATTGATACTCAATAATCGGCCGGGAACACACTTCACATTCTTTTACAGCTGGTCCATCGTATTGTGCACGCAGTTGAACAGATTTCGAATGTAATTCCTTGACTGCATTGGCGTGAGTTCTTTCTCCGTTCGCGATAAAAGAAATTGAGATTCTTACTGTGTGTTCATTAACTTTGACCATATGATTAATAATTGTTCGAAAAGGAAACTGTAAGGGACAAAACTTCATGAAAGAAAAACCATAAACACGGGCTGACCTAATTTGTGCCTAACCTAAATCCACAAGGTATTGTCTTTTACAACCCTATTCTATTCAATTACCAAGAAAGCCAATGGTTTTCAGCGAACCTACAGTTTGAAACTCATGAGCGAGGTGCGTATGCTGCCCTTTATGTTAGAACAGATACTAGAGCTCAATACGGGGAGTAATAACAACTGAGATAGCTTGAAATATTTTCAACAGTTTGGGCAGTAACAATGGACCTTCATACATGATGAGGAAAAAGATCCGAAATGTTTAGGGGGATTGTTGAATATCATTAGCTCTATTGTTCGCTTCAGTTTACGTGTACATATTGTCACTGACATTCTGGGAATAAATTGAGTTGACGTTATCATTTTCTAAAATAATGTGCCCACTCTTTTCATTGGGGATACAGCTTTTCATGATTTACATAATATTTTTTTAAATTTTAGTGAAGGAATAAGTTCTCCTAGTGTGTAGCACGGAAAGATGGTAAATCGCAAACGTATCACGGCTATAAAGCAGAAGCTATATTTGCTTCCAGTGCCGTAACTAGACCTTTGCAATTGGGGATCAGAAGGGCTGCCAAGGTATTTTCTGAGGGAGCGAATTTGGGCCTCTGCATAGACAAACGGTCAGTTCGTTTTATTTGGAGTGGCGGGGGAAGGGTTCTTAGCAGGGGCGCAAACCCCCTGCCCCCTCGCTGGTTACGCCACTGTTGTATCTATCAAAACGATTTAGCAAAATAGCAGAAGTATACCCTCACTGGTTTGGAAATCATGTGCATTTTTCCAATCAAGTCAGGATTTCACCACTAAACAATGAGGAGTAAAATTTTAGTTAGGTGTGATCAAACTGTGACTATTTTTTAAATTTTATTGGGACAACAACCCACCGATTGCCCAGTTGAGCATATAGATTCATAACAAAGCTGAAAGTATTTACACATGGTAAGCAGCGTGTGAGTTAAACATGTACAGGAAAAACTTTTTTTAGTCATGAAGGTTTTCCCTTTTTACTAATCATTTTTACAGTGTTGATTATGGCGACATCAATTAGTATATGGTGTTTTTGTTATGTCTGAGATAGTTAATAACCAAAATATTTGAAGTCAAAGAACTGCTATAATATTCAAAAATGGCCCCCAAGATTTATTGCACGGGCAGCAAAATATCAACATTTTTATGCTCAGCGGTATATTATTGTAATATTGCTTTGTTACTATTATACCGGACGATAAAGAAGAAAAACGGCAGTTGACTGACCAAATGTGGAAGAAATGCATGACTTTTACGTCAGTTTAGGGAAATTGTCTACGAAGTTGGTTTTTGAACTAAACAGCCCTGCTTGGGCAAAGGTAATCCTTATTTTAAAAGTTTGTATGTCTGTGTGTAACAAATAAATTCATTAAATGCGACTTTTAACATTTTTTGCCAGATTGAAAGCAAAGTGTTGATTGCAAAATTAATGCAGAATTTCACATTTGAGCTGGTACCAGACCAATCCTTCCAGATTATTCAAGAAGGAACCATCAAACTTAAAGATGGATTAAGAGTCTACATAAAACCAAGGGATGCCGATTTCTAAGACGCAGTTGTTATTGACAACAAGGAAGGGTAGCATGTAATCCAAACACAACAACGCCAAATTTGGATATTGAATTTGTACTTAAAACAAGGGGTCTATAGACCAGTTAACAGCAATGTTTGTAAACATGTTAGGGCCTGGTTATCTTGAAATAGGTCGGCCTGACGGTTACACACTGGGCAAATTGTATCTGTTAGAGTTTTATATGGGCCATAACGATTAGCGGAAATGGATTCGCAGGAAAAAAAGAAGTTGACGTTAGGATTTGTAAATGGTTCTATAGACACTTACCTTCATTAAAGTAAAAGGGCGGGAAAGAGTTAGAACAACATAACATATTTGAAGTTTGGGCGCGGGGACACGTTATGAGGGCGCTCTTTAATCATGTCTGCTGTACTTCAAAAACCTAATGTGTAAATGGGCATTGCATTCAATAAGTGAATTGTTTTATAAGAATGATCGAAATTATTTTCGTATTATGCATTACATTAAAAAAAATGTTAAAAACACTTTTTAAAGTTGCCCCATATGATTTTTGGCAGAATTCAGTGTTATTATTATTAATTATTTATGGATTTTTCCCACATTTTTTTATTAATTTCGTGTGGGGCGCATTCAAATCCGTCCTTGAGAAACTTTTCCATAATTTATTGACATCATAGCCCTGGAGCTAGCACACATTTGTAAAACACATCTCAAGTACAAAAGGTTTGAGTGATTAAATATGTTGACAGACTGACCGGAACCCCTGAACGTGATTCTTAATAAGTGCCTCAAGTTGTTGCTTAAAAATGGAGAAGGGGCCAAAACAAAGTTTGTACAGGGGTCAAATTTGTAAAATGGCTCCAATATCATGTTAAAAAGCACACCATATTATGTGTCTAACCATAAGAAGTCAGAAATGATAGGTTGTACTCTGTAAGCCTACGTTTCTAGAGTTATAGGTAAAAACACAAAAATCATTATAAGGGTCCAATTCAGGTTGTACAGGAGTCAAATTTTAAAGTTGCTCCGATTTGGATAAAAAATGGTGCAAATTATTGGTGGAGTTCATAGGATTAAAATAAGGAATGTTTGACTGCCTTAAATGCTTAGTTTCCAATGTAGGGGGCACAGAAGTCAATCGTAGTGCATTCAATGTGGCTTGATCTTGTTACCCCCCTACTTTCTAAGGCAAGCTTGAGAACCCCAACTATTCCTTCATTTTATCCTATGAGCTCCACCAATAATTGTGACCATTTTATCCAAATCGGAGCAATTTAAAAATTTGACCCCCGTACAACTGAAATTGACCCTTTTTATTGATTTTTGCTGTTTTAGCCTATAACTCTGAAACTTTAGGCTGTACCTATTACAAACTTATACCTTTTCTGACTTCTTATGGTTAGACACATAACCTGATGTGCTTTTCAACATGGTGATTCCATTTACAAATTTGAACCCTGTACAAACTTTGTGTTTGGCCCCTCTCCTTAAGGCACCACTTGCGGCATTTAAGAATCACGTTTCAGGGGTTTCTGTCAGTCTGTCAACATATTTATTTAACCACTAACCTTTTGTACTTGATATGTTTTACAATGTGTGCTAGTGCTCCTGGGTTATCACTTTGCCAATCGTCATTAACTTTCATGGTCGTTGAATTTCGTCTTCGATCACTCTTATTCGTCCAAAGAAATGGCTATTTCGCTTGAGCTGCTGTGATTTATTTTAATCAAATAAATTTAATCTTTGGTCAATGAATTAAGACTCTAATCATTTAAATGCGCCAGTGGTTCTTATTTAATATTTATAGCTTAAAGAGACACTGGCACATTTCAAACATAGTGGCCCCTCAAGATTTTTCAAAAACAGCTTAAGGTACAAACCATCCTAGTAATCTTGGTGTTTTGCCGTACCATTGAGGTTTTGGTATTCCTCAATATGCTCTTGATATTCTGTAGCTACTTAAAACATTTTTTCATTGATGGTAATGTCTGATGTTAATTAATTCTGTATGTAACTAACGATTTGCTATTACCAGACTTGTGCACCATTTTTATCGTCCTGAAATAAATGGCCATTGTACAATTGTACATGTGGAAAGAGAAAAAAAAAAGATTTTTCAAACTTCGATATTTTTGCATGGTTGTAAGGCTTTTATATACAAAAGCCCTCACCCGAAATGATTAAGACCAAATCAGCTTCCTTATGGGTAAACAGAACGATTTTATAATTTAACGTCGCCGGCGACGTTAAATTCAGCAGACGACGAAAATGGCGTTTAACACAAGAACAAGAACGCCGTATGCATGTTTCCCACGCTATGCACACTGTTTGATCGGTATAACCTTTGTGGTTTTAATATCAATGAGTACGAGTCAAAATATTCATGTAATATACACATTTGTTGATTAAAGTTATGGAAAATTTAAAAGTTGGCCTACAGATTACCTGGATGTCTTTATCCTCATATCAATGTCCCTATCTGTTTTGGGGTATGTTATTTTTATGTGCAAAATATATCTCTGTTCTTCCAATGGCCTAGACTATCATTTGAGAGCAAATTGAAGAAATTTCATATTTTGTGAAAATGTGCCAGTGCCGCTTTAAGTGACTCAACTTGACAAAAAAGATGGTGACAAGTATTTACAATGATAATCCCTAAGCATTAAAAAATCCAAGTTATCTGATAAAAAGAAAACAATGAAAACTTGTATATCATTTAGCATTCACGGGATACAAAGAGAGACATTAAGATAACCGAATAATTGGGCCAACACTAGAACACTGGCGAATTTGTTTGATCAAAGTATTCATCATTTGACCAAAACTGAAATTGATTTCTAAATAAAAGAAATCACAGCAGGTCGGATAAAATTAAAGGAATTTTCCAAAATGTGTAAATATGGTGTGTTAAGGTGATTAATTTAATAAAATATTTGCTCTTGAAAATAATTTTATTTCGTTTACTTGTATGTTAATTGTCCATCTTCAAATAACAGCCAGAAACACAATAAAACCAGTAAGTAAAGAATTTACACATTTAGAAATCCTCGTAAATCTGAATGCATTGCTATACTCGATTCATCTGATATGTGACCCCGTACCATTCTTGCGGAGGGGAAAAATTCAATGAGGCGCAGGGACTTCTGTTAATCATGTTATTGTGAGCAATGTTAAGACATGAAATACACTATAGTGCGTTTCCATACATGAATTTGTATTCAGTGGCAGGTGAGTGCATGAGTTAAATGACTGGAGTTCCTCCAAGATAATCCGGCGTGGCACGTGCATTTGAATTATTTCATTTTCCCGGTAGAGCTAGGTTGACCCCTCTCCGACTTAATTGAATAGGTCCAAAACTCCATGGGGACGAACGTATCAACGCGAATCGACTATAGTAATGCTTGTAAATTTACAGATTTGTTATATTTTCCCTGCTGTCAAATGAATATTTTTGTCGATTTTTTAAACCTGAAAGTACACTTAACTGGCTTAATATAAAAAATACACCCTTCAATTCAAAACAGTTTAATAACATGAACATTTATAATCAAGTACGACATTAGACTTTAAAATCGTGTTTAACCATGACGGTGATGTTATTTTACCATTGTATCAGGCGGTGGCGGCCAAGCCTCATTCATTATAGCAATTCACCAAAAATGTCAAAAGAAATTACAGCAATACGGAGTGCAAACCACAAACCAATTGGGTGCTTTGATGTGGGTTGGTCATGGGTGTTCCCATGACCTACACGTATACGAATCAGAAATAACCCTTCCAGTGGAGTTGATTCTTCAACTCCAACGGTTCTGGAATAAGAACATATTCCTTGACAACATTTAAAAAATTCAGAATTTTTCGTCAAGATTTCGCTTTTACGTGTTAAACCAATGGCGACGTCTGAAATTGGGATTTCTTGGCCGCCCAAAACATAATATTGTGCCCTTGTCCAGTGTATATCTTATGCTGAAAATATTCTATAATAATATTTATTTCATGTTAAAAATGTTGTGACTCTGTGTATGCGTGTGTGTTTGTGTGTCTCTGTGTGTGCATGGATGTCTGTGTGTCCAGCCAGAGATGGGTACAACGTCTGGCTGCTTCATTGAATTCCGCAAGGTCCTTGTCTGCGCATTGTTGCTCCAGCTGTGGGCAGACCAAGAGATGTTCCATTGTCTGTGGTGCTGTTCTACAACCACAGGTAGTGTCCTGATCTGCTTCCAGGTAGCTTCACTTCTGCAAGGAAACCTTAGATCGGCCAATTCTGGTGCTCAATCTGTAGAGGCATCGCCATTCTGCCCATGAGGGGTCAGCTCCAAGTGGGAGATGCTCACCAGGTTCAATTCCAATAGATGTTACCTGGTTGATGGCAAGTCTTTCATTCCACAAGGCGACTCTCTCAAGCTCCTTAGAGACTGTTTCAAGATGTTGGACTTTGATTAAGAAACTCTCTCTGGATTTAAGGCGGTTGGCAGCAGGTATCTGTCCAGACATAGGGTGCTTCACATTAGATACCTGGCAGCTACGCTCTTGCATGCTCGCTACGCTACGATGGATATCTGGTGGGGCAATTCCTACTGGGATGTATAGGTTTTCCGTTGGCGTTGGACGGAGGCATCCTGTGATAAGCCGACAGGAGGCATTTAACGCTGAATCAAGCTTCCTATAGTATGTTGAACAGGGGAGGTGCAAGCATGCTCCCTTGTGGTAGTCCATTCTTGAGCCTACGCCATCGGCACTTCTTCGCTCCTAGCTGAACAAAGAACATCCTGTTTGCCAGCAATCCTTTGATAAGCTCAGTCAAGCGGATGTTCTTGGTGATTTCCAGAATCTTATGGAGTAGGCATCTGTGATTAACAGTGTCATAGGCTGCTGATAGGTCGACGAACACAACTCCGGTTACCATATCCCTCTCGAAACCATCCTCAATGTATTGAGTTAGGTTGAGTACTTGGCTTGTTGTTGATTTGCCTGGCCGGAAACCAGATTGTTCTGGTATGAGGTGTTCATCTATCACAGGTGCAATACGCTTGAGCTGGAGACGTTCAAAGAGTTTGTAGGTATGGCTGAGGAGTGATACGGTATTCGTCTATAGCTCTTGGGATTGGATGGATCTTTCCCAGGCTTTAGGAGTGTCATAACATGTGCTTTCCTCCAGATCTTTGGGAACCTGTGGGAAATAAGGCAGCAACTGTAGAGCTCAAGAAGGCATATGAAAGATCAAGTTTTATTGAATCAAAACAGTTCTTCCTAAGAGCCTAAGTGACAATAAAATTAGTTTCAGAATACAGAATTTAAGGGCAACTCTCATGGGACCTATGAGGTCCCTTTGGATTTGCCCCTTAAATGACACAAGTTTTCTAAAGCTTATTTTACAGTTGATTTGGTTCGTGGTTTCTGCATACTGTTGAATAAGTATAAATGCTAGTTCTGAGAAAACGGCGTTTGAAAGTTTAAGTCATTTATGAATACGTATAATTAAATGAAATCAGAGCAAATGCAACTGGGACTCACCACAGTTAAAACGACGTTTTTGTACAGTTATGTGCACGTTGTGAGTCCCAGTTGCCAGTAAAATACCGTTTTTTACGGTCATTTTTTATCAGTGATAAGTGAATGGTCCCTAACGGACGAGAGTATCGAAATACCAAGAAACAACTGTTTTACTATTCAAAATGGCCACTGAATATGATTTGACAGTTTGCTAAAACCCAAATGTTTGATTCGTTGTGTTCTAAGGAGCTGCATGAAACCCGTTGATTTCTACTGCTGGTATGGTGAAATTACTAAAGCTGCGTCACGTGTTTGAAATCAAATCAAAATTTGATTTAATGTTAACCCTCGTCTTACCAAAGGGGGGTGGTTACCACCCCCCCCCTAGTAAACTTCGCTCCGGTGCGTTAAAATGCTAACAACTTCGTAAAAAGCTTCTAGGTAGTCGTTCTTTCATCCTTTTCGGTCATTTTAGCGAAAAAAATGTGAAGGTAGCACCTTCACCAGGGTTAGGGTATGCCGTCAAAGTCGACGGGTAGCGGGGTGGTTGCCAGCCAAGGATATTTTATGGTGCATATTTTTAAAAATATTATGCACAGTATGGCTCTAAAACTCTATGTTTATGTAAAACTAGCCAAATGCCATCATTTAGAGCTGAAAACCGCATGAAAATCCGATATTCCTGCGATTTTTAGCGCAAAATTGGATTTTCGCCTATTTTCGGTGGAAAATGCCAATTTTGCCGACTCGCGGATTTGATGACGTCATTGTGACGCCATACTAGGTATGTTGGTACTTATTTTGGTATCAATGGAAAGAGGAGGACCATAGCTATCCATTGGTATCAAAATCATAAGCATCGGGTGCTTTATAACAAATTCTCGAGGGGGTGGTAACCCCCCCCCTTGGTAAACCGTGTTACAAAAAAGGCTTGGTAAGACGAGGGTTAATGCAATAGAGATTCATTTTAAATCCTAACATTTATTGGTCACTAACTACAATCCTAAAGATCGACTTTTAAATCCCTGAAATTAAGAGTGTGATAATGATGACGATGATGATGATGATGGTGATGGTGATGGTGACGATGACGTTGACGATGACGACGACGACGACGACGACGTTGATAGCGACGATAATGATAATGACTTATCAACTACATTTAATTATCATTAACATCAGCATCGGTTGACCACAATCGTTTTAACAAAACAACCTTTGAAAAGGTTTTTGCTACCAAAGATGATGTTAAAGGGACACAATGGCATGAAAAAATATTCAGCCAATGAAATGGACCATTAATTAAATCAGATCCACAAATTTAAAAATAGTAAAAATAGTAAATTAAAAATTCTTGCATCCCTTACAGGAGGATAAGCAGAGTGAAGCGCCCTCAGTTTTGATATTATGTTATCTGGTACCCATTTTCACAAATCATATGACTTTAAATGTTCACATTTCGTCATGTGAGTGCAACAAAGTCGTATCTACATTTTTATGAATTTACAGGAGAAGCATTTTTGTGTTTCATTCAGTTTTCGATTGAAGAAAATTATAACACACGATGAAAATATTTTAAAATATAAAATATATTATGAATATTTTATTTCCCACTTAAGTTGACTAACTACGAAGATATTAGCTAATTAAAGTGGCGTAACTATATAAAACATGATTTCCCGTGTAGTGCAACAAAGTCGTATCTACACCTAATTAGGCCTAATTTGTTTAATAACTCTGCAATAAACTCAGCCTTATACTTGAAATATATGTTAAATTATGCGTATTCATTTACTTTTGTAAAATAATTCAGTATCGAGCTTAATATTTGGTGAAAAAGGTCGTAACTACATTTTTTTAATATCTTAAGGTTTTTTTGGTGCCAAAATTAGCATAAAATTTGGTAAAAAATGAAAATGCACTTTTGACAAAAAACTGGGAGATTTTTTTTTACACAACTTTTTAAAAACAATGGCTATACAACAAATAAAACGGCGTATCTACGTAACTAGTTTTCCCATGTAGTGCAACAAAGTCGTATTTACCAATTACGGCAACAAAGTCGTATCTACAATACAACTAAATAGACCTATTTAGCCTAATAACTCTGCAACAAATGGAGACTGTCACTCGAAATGTATATCAAATTATGCGTAATGGCCTCCTTTTTCATTATATATAAAAAACTCAATTTCGTCAAAAATGTCAGTTACGACTTTGTTGCTCTCACATGTCCATTTAACATCACTAATATTCAACCTCAAACATATGCATTAGTACAGGTTATCAATTACAGAGCCCAAGTTAAATTTTTTGGGTAAAAATGACGGTCGGCCATCTTAGAAATTAACAATCATTTTGACATTTATAATAGGGCGATTTATTTGCGAAATATTTTCAGTGATCATATCCATTCAAAAATATAATACGGTATTAACAATCAGACAATTTCACATTTTCAGCCATTAATTCCCAATGTAGATCTAAAACATACACATTAATGCACAGGTTATCATTAACAGAGCCTTATCTTGATTTTGGTAAGAAAATGGTGACCATCTTGGAAATTAATCTTGGATTATGTGTCTGCTTTTCTGCAAACATATTCAGTTAACATATCCATGCAAATTGTTATGTCAAAATGATCCATTTGTACCTTAATTAGGCCCAAAAATGTTTGTTTGTTCTCGTCCGACTGACCGTGTACCTTGGTCCCGACCATATTTTAATTCATTTTTTAATCCCCAAATCCTCATATATTTGGTATAAAAATTAATTTAAAAAAATGAATTTCACAAATCTAGGAAATATTATCTGTGCCCATGTGTATTTGCGTGTTTTCAGAATCTTGGAAAACTTCATTTCCGACATTTAGTATTTTTTGTTATCATTGCTGTATTGGTTTCCATGACTTTTCAATTTGTGCGTTTCATTTATGTACACCGTATAATTCATGAACTGAGATTTAGTATATTGCTGAGTTAGAAATGTGTCCAATATTAAAATTTTAATGTAAAAACATTGTTATTGCCATTCTTCTTCTTCACAAGTCATTAGTAGTGGCTTGTGGTGGTGTCAGGATTTATTCAACTGAGTAAGCTGATACGGGGCCGCGTGCATCCATGATACGGACGCTCCTAACATGCCATCGTTTCCCTTTAAAACAGTTTATAAAGGTGATGATGATTATCTGTTAGGAAAATAATATTTTTTTTTCAAAGCTGAAAGCCGTCAATATTTTAGACGACTTTGAACGTCAGAAAAGTTAAACCCTTTCTTCCCCTTGATTCACTGACCACCTTATAATACACTTGTCTCCCCTTACATCAACTACTGTGCCATTATCTGGGCAGATAAAAATAATTCTCATCTTCATTCTCTGTTTTTATTGCAAAAAAAGATCATACGGTCATGTACTAATTCACTTTGGTTAGCCCATACAGACCCTCTTTTCTCCTCCATGAATACGCTTAAAATTCATGACATCTACGTCTTTCAGACTGCCCAGTTTATGTATAAATACCATCATGACCTACTTCCTCCAAATATCTTAGATGATCATTTTTTTCCTGACCAGACAAGACGTCCATCCCTATGACACCCGATCATCTAAGGACTTGTGCGTTAGACAGACAACACCAGACGTGCTGAAAACACCATTAGGATCCAAGGAGCCCTTTTATGGAACTCATTGAATGACCGTCTTAAACAGTCCCCATCCTTAGCTATTTTTAAAGCAATTCTCAAAAAACAGCTCATTGATTTTTATTCTGCAGCTGATTGATTTGGGTAACTTATACTTATTTATTATATATTTAACTGGGTTTTTTTCCCTGTATTTGTTTTCAATCTATTAATTGTAATTTTGATCAGCACCCTTATTTTCCCCGTGTGCTCGTAATTTATCATTGTATGTTTATACCTTATCAAATTAAGTTTCATACTTATGTTGTTAAAGTGTAATTTATGCATGGGTGCCACTAATTACACGTCCTGCGTTTTAAGTGGCATCCACATCTCTTGCATATTGAATATTATTTATATCTAAATCAATCTTTTGTTCTATTAAATATCATGTTCATATTTTATATTTGTTACAATATTTATATTTACTGTACATGTGCAATGAGATGGAAATAAACCTGAAACCTGAACCGAACGTTATAAATTCTAAACCACTCTCAAAATGGCCGCAGTAGCTTTAGGAGGAACAGGTCGTACCGCCTGCAGTTGAAAATGCATTGAATGTGCACGTAATTTAAAATATGGAGCAAAAATGCTATTTAAGGGTATTAAACACCACAGGACTGTCTATTCATCAGATCTCTTGCCAGTGCTTAGCCTAGTCCTCGTTTCGCTGTGTCACTTCGCGGCGCACAAAATCTTAGTTTCATTGAAGGTGAAAACACACTTCAATTCAATTACGAGTTTTTGGCAGTCTGAGGCCATTTTTTTTTATTTGTCTGGCCTATAAGTAAAACGAATAGACTTTCCAAAATGCACATGTTATTTCCTAACTATCGGTTACCATTCCAGTATCTTGCTATTACTTCAGGTAAAAATACGGCGCATTTTGTGCCAGTTTACATGGCGGGACGGCCTATGGGAATCATCACCTCAAAATCGGCATGTACCACGTTGCCCAGAATTTGGGCGAGTTGTTTGAATCGCTGGCCATTGAATAAAAGAGTTAAAACAATAAAAGTGTTGTGTTTTGATTTATTACGATTCTTTCAATTGAGTTTCAAGTACAATATTTAAAAAAATCTCCGACCTACCGCCCCTACTGTTTCGGGAGCCTCTATGGACCGGACAAACAAACATTGTTTTGCCTTAGGGGTTTGTGCGCTGAAAATATGGCCAAAGGCGGTTATTTTGAATTCATGCAAATTAGGAATATTTCCCATATTCCTTTATTATACCTTTTTAATATGCTGTCATTTTCACCCAAAGATCCACTATTTATGTGTTGATAGACCCCCTTGATTTGCGGAAAATTGAAATACCGACCTACTCGTTGGTAAAAAAGTGGTAACTGTGATGAAATATGGCACAAGACTGTCATTTTGTAGAGGCTTAAAATACCTAAATACACCAAATTTGAATTCAGTTCTTCTAACCTAAAGTACTGTTGTGCCGAAACACCCGGGTGCCGAAATACCCGGGTGCCGAAGTTCCCTCCTCTCAGAACTGCCGAAGTACCGGGGCATTCGGCAGAGGAGAAGGGAAGTGGAAAATAACGTGCTGTTGATATGTAGAGCACGTGTTTACGCATTTTTCGTGATTTTATGGACAATTCTACAATGAAACTCATTAAAAGTCAGGCTTTTGGCATTTAGGAACAAGCATGTATGTATAGTAGACGTAAATACGATCTTGTAACGCCAAAAGCACCCACATAGACCCCATGAAGAAGAATTCTCGCATTCGTTTAGCAAGGTAGCCGAATTCGGAAACAATGTATACGTTATATGCATTGATATACATATGGCTCCCATTGTAAAGGTCTCATTGATTAGGAGGGCTATTAGGCCGGTTGCAACACGGGTTAGGTTTAGGGTTGGGGTTCAGGGCCTATAGGACCTAGCCTAGGGTTAAGATTAGGGTTAGGAAATATAGTTTGGTTATTAGGGTCCAGTGAGTACAAACATTGGGATTAGACCCTTAAATAGGGGGTTCTGTGATTTTATTTTTTTTTTCTGATGGAGGGGGGGGGGGGGGGTCATGTTAAATCTGTACATCAGCAGTAAATCATATGATGTACCTAATTGTGTGTGTGTGGGATGGGTGTATGGGTTCTATGCAATAGGGCCTATGTAACTTTACATTGGGGGTTATGCAATTTTCCAAACACACATTTCAATATCTCCGGCCCCCTCTCTTGTAAATTATGAACGGGCCCTAAAATTATTAGCTCATCTTAGCCTGTCGTACGAGCTGAGTCAACTGAACACTTATTTCGTGTCATCCTGTGTCCGTATAGCCGATTGACAAAAGAACTTAGTTACATCCAACAGCCGCACGCTGTTATAAGGATCCCTCTGTGCCGAACTACTGGGATAACCCATTGTTTCGGCAAGTAACCCTGTCGTTCGGCAGGGTAATGACGTAGCCCGCATTTTCTCATGAATAATTGCCGAAACTCCGGGCGTTTCGGCAGATACCCCTGCCGTACGGCAAGGTCATCTGCCGAAAGACCGGGCGTTTCGGCATAGCCCGGTATTTCGGCGCAGCAGTACCCTTCTTTTAATACATTTAATACATTGTCACCAATAGATGCCTTATTTCGATGCGTGCCATGTCATAAAATACCCCGGGGGACTCCCATTTTGGAGGTGACGTGTATGTAAGGCTATCCCCATTTTCAGCATCGTTATCACCCACTGAACCCATATGTTTTATTAAATCTCACCCAAAGACTCCATATTTTTTAATTACCACTGTCATCCAAACACTCCTATTTTGGGAGGAAAATGTAGGAAATTTGCACCCAAAGATCTCTATTTCTATTTTTGTAAAATATTCACCCAAAGACCCCATTTTTTGGATCATTTTGCAAATTTGTCACCCGAAAGCCTATTTTGGGGCAAAAGACCCCTAGTTTTTGGAAGCGCCAACCTTACACTAACATCCATTTCAAAATGTGAGTACCCCCCGGAAATACCCGTATGTTGTGGTGTAGGGCATATTTATAAATTACCATCTCATAGCCACAGTAAACAGGTCTATGGATATCTCTTCATGTAACACGGCCAGCCACAACAGTAGGCAAGGTCATTATTCTCCCACTAAAAATATGTAAAAGCCAAAATTTAAAAAAAAAATCAACAGAAAATAGAGAACCTCTAAGCGAAATGAAAGTTTTAAAAACTGTTAGCAGTTCAATAAGAAATACTGGGCTTTAATTTCACTGCCATTTTGCGCCCTTTTATTTATCTGTTTGGTGTTATTATTGTTTTTTATTTAATTAAAAAAAAATCAAACGTAAAAAATCCTAATGGGCTAAAATGTAAATCATGGGCGTGTCTTTAACTTTTTTGGCCTAACAAAATGGCTTTATTTAACCATACATTATGGATTCGGGATCAACCAAGCATCTCTTTAAAAATGGTATTGCTTTATTGTGTCAAGACATATAATGCGTCTCAGGGACTGCAATTACCATAATATCAACCAACTCTCAGGGACATCTTCATACTGATCGACATTTTGGATCAGTACATCATCGGATCAGTAGTCATACAGTCGGAACTGGGTTAACACTTAAAGAGTGTGTAAATCAACATGGCGGTATCCACGTTTGGAATCGTATGCATCGCTTTCGGGGTTCTGGTGTCAATAGTGTCTGTAGCAGTGCTGTGTTTTGCTTTTTATCTACATTTCTTTGTACATCAGAAATATAAGCATATACCTGGACCCCCAAGGAAAAGGTAATATTTTTAGTAATAAAGAGAAATGTTTACAACATGAAAATGGGATTATTTTATGTATTTTGTATTCCTTACTGTAATAATACTAATACATTGTCATTTTATATTTTAAGCATAAAATAGTTACTACTTTTGCATTTAATTAAAAAGTAACCGCAAATTAAAATAACAAGAATCTTCGAAAATGACCCAAAATTGCTTCTTTCTTTTGTATTTGTTTGTTTTAATTGTTCAAATTTACTGCGGTATTTAAAATTTTCATCCGATTATTTATCCCGTTTTTTTCAGCTTTTTCCTGGGGAATCTGCCTACGATGTGGGAGTATGCTGAAAAAGGTAAACTCTTTGCAGACGTTGTCACAGATTGGTAAGTGCACTCATATACAAATTTCATTTTCAAACAGTGGAGCTTGATCTCTTTTGCCCCTGCTTTTGGTAACTAAACATTTAAGACAGTCAAAACTATTCCTTACTTTAATCCTATGTTTATTTTGACCATAGGTCCAATAGCACACAAGTCTGTCGAACTAGAGAACCGCAATACTAGCAACCCCTAAAACAATAATCTTTCGTCCAACCAAGGGCCGCAACATGTTAGTCCAATCTGATGTTCATAGCACTGCTGACCTTATAAAGACCAAAGACAAAGCTTCGAAAGACCACAAAATCAGGCACAAGTTAGTTTTTGACAAATTTATCATTTTCCGCAAATATAGGTTAATTGTACGTGCATTTAAAACATTTTCTCTTGTATGCCCACTCGCTTCACTTGATAAGATATATCCCAACAGATCTTCACTGATCCCAATTATCCAAATGATCCTCTTTGACCCTGGACATTATCGATAAGCAGTGTCTGAATACTGAATGATGTATAATCCAGGCTAAATACAGGGTGTCTCAAAAGTTGCAAAAGGTGCGAGATTGACGGTAAAATACCGTAACTTCACACTTTTACACTGTTTGCAAATTTACCGTGTCCTACTGGCAGTTATAGGGTGCATTCTCGAACTGATGGTATAGATTTTTTTTAAACAGTCAAAAATCATACTTGTAATTATTTTATGTTATTAAACCGCTTTGAAGTGAAGTGTGTGTGTTGGTATTATTTGTTCAGTGCACTTCAGGGTAAAATAAATTCAACCAACATGCTCACTTAGCAGCAAAGAAAATCTAACAAATCTGTAAAATTACGAGTTTCCGTAACCTCAGACCCATCTGACACTTTTTTCTTACACACTTATGAATTCGGAAACCTTAACGGAATAAACCTGTGCTTTATTCCGCGAAGGATTTCCGAATTCATAAGTGTGTCGGAAAAAAGTGTCACATGTGTCAGGTTACGGAAACTCCCTAAGTTTACAGCGGTGCACGTAAGTTCACTTTACGAAGATTTCTAACAGTGGCCAAAGTGAAATTTGACAAATCCTTTGAACCATTCTCATTTATTACACGCGGTAAAACATATTAAATAGCAAAAGATAGGTTGATGAACATTTTTATTCATACCCCGAATTCAAATGTGTACTCTTCAGGTGATTTTTTTCCTGAGGCATCATGTTAGATATAAATAATCACGTGATCGTACATATTGCCCATTCAAAAGCATGCAAAACCTGACTTTTATGCTATTTATATTCGCAAACAACATTAAGTACTTTTATCGGGTTTTATAAAAAGGTATACAATACTAGTGTCCCAAAATTTCCATTATCATTTTGACTGAGCCTGTGTATCTCTAAATAGAAATAATTTACAGAAAGGGTGATTGCGTGTTTGACAAATGAAAACTGCTACAGCGTGGCCCATTATTTTCAGCACTCGATTCTAGGGCAAATCTTTTAACACCCTAAACTTTTAATTTGGATGTTGACAATATGAAAGCATTGCTATAAGTGTACACTATACTGTAACACAGCGAACCTACTCAAGCTCATTCACTTCATATTCATACGATTACCTTTTCGTTTGCGGAGTTAACGTTACAATATGAAAAGCCTTCTCTTTGCACCTTTTTCACAATATCTTATATATATATTACTTATACATTTGATGTAGACATGATGAAACACTTAGAGTTTCAATGTCATTCATATTTGAACGCCTCAAATTTCCTATTGTATTTATTTGACCTACACTTAGAAAGCACTGTAAACTTTAAATTTAAATGACTGTAATGTGGTTTTCGCATAACAGACTTTTTAAAGGTCATTAATATTTTGACAACAGCTTTGTTTAATGGAGTTATGATAGCACCCGCACGAAATATCTGTCATGGTTAAACATCGCTAAATCGATTAAATTTATTTATTTTCGACATAAAGAGTGCTTTAAGCTGCAAGGCTAAAAATGGGCAAATGGGGAGGTGTTGTACGAATTACCCTAGTATATCCGAGAAATGAGACGCAATGTTAACGCTTTATTCATATGTTTTTGAAAACTGCTAAAGTTTGGTATCAAAATAGTTCTCAGAATGTGTTGGGTTTCTTTCGATTTCTTTAAGTCACCCTGCAATACGGAATGGATTTCAAATGTCCTCTGGCAATCGTGATATTGTGTATTGTCACTTTTGAATCAGAATCATTATTTTTAGAGGACACTGCCCAATAATTATTTATGGTACCTGCACATTTAGAACTCCCTTTCGTTTTCTAAATGCTTTACTATACTATGGAGAAGGAGTATGTAAAGTTTATCCTTGAGTGTTGGTGTGCCTTTGTATTGCCACTCGAGAATCAAGGACAAGTATGAGAACTTTCTGTTAGAATTCAAGAATTTTCGTTTTAAGTCGGCAAAAAAAAAAAAAAAAAAAACCAAAATTACAATAATTGACCACAGAATACTGAACAATTAATTTCGACCCCCAAAATGGGAGCACCCCCGAAAAAAAGCACTTTGGGCACCTTTTTTCAAAAAACGGCCGGTGGGATCGTGTTCCCCGTAAAATTTTAGTCTAGAAACCACTTCAAACATAAAGTGAACACCCTTTCCCATCTGTTTATGTCTGAGAGGCTGACTAATGATGAAACACTTAGAGTTTCAATGTCATTCATATTTGAACGCCTCAAATTTCCTATTGTATTTATTTGACCTACACTTAGAAAGCACTGTAAACTTTAAATTTAAATGACTGTAATGTGGTTTTCGCATAACAGACTTTTTAAAGGTCATTAATATTTTGACAACAGCTTTGTTTAATGGAGTTATGATAGCACCCGCACGAAATATCTGTCATGGTTAAACATCGCTAAATCGATTAAATTTATTTATTTTCGACATAAAGAGTGCTTTAAGCTGCAAGGCTAAAAATGGGCAAATGGGGAGGTGTTGTACGAATTACCCTAGTATATCCGAGAAATGAGACGCAATGTTAACGCTTTATTCATATGTTTTTGAAAACTGCTAAAGTTTGGTATCAAAATAGTTCTCAGAATGTGTTGGGTTTCTTTCGATTTCTTTAAGTCACCCTGCAATACGGAATGGATTTCAAATGTCCTCTGGCAATCGTGATATTGTGTATTGTCACTTTTGAATCAGAATCATTATTTTTAGAGGACACTGCCCAATAATTATTTATGGTACCTGCACATTTAGAACTCCCTTTCGTTTTCTAAATGCTTTACTATACTATGGAGAAGGAGTATGTAAAGTTTATCCTTGAGTGTTGGTGTGCCTTTGTATTGCCACTCGAGAATCAAGGACAAGTATGAGAACTTTCTGTTAGAATTCAAGAATTTTCGTTTTAAGTCGGCAATTTTAGCAAATCAGTCGTGTATCGTTTCACAGAAAATCGAGATATTTCATTTAAAAGCACATCTTGACGTTCGCGTTATTGTTTTAAATCGAAGATGTGCGTTTTAGTCTGAGGAAGTTTCCCGAAAGGGGCAGACCTGATAATATATGTATGATGGAATTCAGAGGGACCAAAACGCATAGCTTCGATGTAAAGCAGTTGCGTAAATTTCTTTTTGACATTGGGGGGGATGGGGTTCATGAAAATTTATGAATGAAAAGTGGTTTGCTGAAAAGGTCCATTACTAACACAAATTTCGCCATTTAGAAGCTAAAATCGTTAAATGTAATTGTAATTAGAACAAAATGCGCGCGAAGCCCGCGGAAATTTACCATTTTAAAACTATTATGGTAAAATATGAGGTTTTTTTGGTCAAAAACACATGAACGGGCATCAACATTGGGGGGGGGTGATCGTATTGACCATCCCCCCTCATCAAAATATTGGGGGGATATATCCCCCATCCCCCCGGGATTTACGCCTATGATGTAAAGCAATAACCTTTGCAAGGTTAACCTTATTCATAACCGTCGCTAGTATTTATTAACCAATATGTCTTTGAAAGATGAACTTTGCTCTAAAACTGTTCATAATAAAAAAAAAAAAAAAAAAAAAAATTTATGAATGAAAAGTGGTTTGCTGAAAAGGTCCATTACTAACACATGTGCGAGCGAAGCGCGCAAAAATTTCGCCATTTAGAAGCTAAAATCGTTAAATGTAATTGTAATTAGAACAAAATGCGCGCGAAGCCCGCGGAAATTTACCATTTTAAAACTATTATGGTAAAATATGAGTTTTTTTTTGGTCAAAAACACATTAACGGGCATCAACATTGGGGGGATATGCTAACATCAAAATATTGGGGGATATATCCCCCATCCCCCCGGGATTTACGCCTATGATGTAAAGCAATAACCTTTGCAAGGTTAACCTTATTCATAACCGTCGCTAGTATTTATTAACCAATATGTCTTTGAAAGATGAACTTTGCTCTAAAACTGTTCATAATATCATCCATGATTTTTCCCTGCAAATAACCGACCAGCCCATTGGAAAAATCAGTGTAAAAACAATTATGGCTGCGTGTACTAATACATTATAAAAAACTAGGATATGCACACAAATAAATGTTAGTTCGCATACCAATGCGATACGCTGGGGTTATTGATGTGCGTATATTATACACGCAAAGGTCAATGATGTGCGTAAATTTGCACAAGCAGACATTTTACATTCAAACGGCGTTCTAGTGCGATCAAATCAGATCTAAATTGTTCAGTAAATAAGCTGAGAACAATGTAGGCCTACTACACACAACAATAACGTAAACGTGTACAATTTACGCAGATAAAGTACCTAAAAGTGTGCATAGTTTTTGTTATGCGAAAAAAACATCTATTCTTTATGTATATATATATATATATTGCTTGTATACATGTACTGCAATAGTACGCACCATAATGATTGGTTGATACATTTAAAAGGTCGATGGTTGCTCGTTTATTAACAGGAAGAACTAAAATAATGTATCGAAAAATTACATATTGCATAGTATCAAAGTAAGATTTATCTTGCATTGAAATACGGATTTACAAGTAATTTGTCGGTACGAATCAGGTTAATGACTTTGGATTGGGTTTTGGTCGATTATTGTTTTAAATATACGTTATGCGAGTAATAGTGAGCTGTTTGAACTCGTAAAATCGTGTATGGAAAGAAAGAGAGCCTATAGTAAAAAGCTGAGCTACATGCGTATATACAGCCTGTCTCAAAAAAGTGGTACAATCAGAAAAAAAATGGTTAAATATGAAATTTCAAAATAGGTCATTCTTACTTGGTATAATATTAAAGAACAAAGACCAGGCTTTCCAATGGTGTTTGTTTCATCTCATTTGCTTTTGTCAATCCAGAGATATAATAAATTTAGTGCGATATACCAAAATCGATTTTGTGCCATTTTTATGCATGGGCAGAGTTGTTTCGCGCAGTTATGCCATACTGTCTTGAAGCTCAGAAAAGATTGCAACCTGACAAAAGAAGCAAAACACAGATTAAAGTAAACAAAGGAAGTCTAGTTTTATCGACACAAATTTTAATAGTCAACATAATCAGTTCAATGATAAATATCTTCTTTTCATAAATAATAAACAATATAAATATTTATTGCTTGTCAATGAAATCGAGTTTTGAATTATTACAAAATTAGTATCTGTTAAAATCATGCCAGAAGGAATGTAATTGCAACCAAAATAAACGCTCCAAATCCAAAGAAATGATTTTAAAATATTGCACTATCTTTGTGCATTTACTAATTGTTGAAGTCAATAAAAATTTGGAAGCAAAGTATCAAAGTGTTGGTAGGAATTTGCGTTTCATGATACTTCAAGACCATAAAAACTCTCTCCTCCAGGTTGCTGTACGCTCATGGTTCTCTTCTAACAATCAACAGTATGTCGAATGTTATTCACTTTATCTTAAAGCCAGAACTTTCTAATCATAACTTCCACCATAACGTAAATGTTTTCGTATCTTTTAGAGTTAATCTTAGCAAGTTGCTGCTAATCCCTTTTTAAAGAATTCCATCTGTTCAAGTGTGAATACTTATGTTTAACTGATTCTCACCGTTTTCACTCACCAGAAGTGGAAACCTCGATTTTTGTTCCGGCAGTAAACTGAGTTAATCTCTCGATTTGAAACAAGCAAAATGAGATGAACACAAATCCTGGAAAGCCTGGTCTTGTCTCTTTAAATATGATGCACATACGGCTACTTATGTTGCGATATACTATTTTTACAAAAAAATCGGTTTTGATTGTACCATTTTGTTTTTAGACAGGCTGTTTGTATCCCTATAAGTCGTTATCCCTATATTTTCATTGCAGGACAATAGAATATGGACCAATAGTAGCCATTTACATTTAAACAGGGTTCTGATAACAACAAATTCACCTGAATCTGTGAAGGTAGGTCTAATCACCTTTATTCCAGACTTCACATTAAAAATATTACAGCGCGCATCACTCATTGCGATGAATTTCTTCATCAACGAAACATTAGTGAATGATGGCTACAAAAGGTTTGGATGGTTTGACGTCAGCGTAATCTGGATCACAAAAACAAACATATGAAAAATATAAAAAAAATTTTTCTGTTAAAATTTAAATGGGATCAAAATGCACATCGAAATGCATCACATCAGTGTAACCAATAATTAATTATGCAATAAATGACAATGATGAGCCGTCCCTTTTGACCTATGGTTGGTGGTCAAGTCAAAATACTAGCTTCGAATTGTCAAAATTTTGCAACTTTTTTGTACATGTACTACAAATGCATGCAATAATATGCCCTTGTGATATATGCACGAGGCACGCCTACTGTCTATAAATTTTTAAAATAACATATACAAGAAACAAATCAAACCACACAACAAAAACCTTATCTATTTACAAAATGTTGCTCTCTTGAATGACATGTAATTTTGAAAAAATGCTTGGACATACAAAATTATAAAACGATGTGAAAAACTACCATGTTTTTTTTTTTTTCAATATTTAAACTTGTATTTACCCAAATGTTACACTTTTGGCAAATTACTGTCTACTTTAACACAGCAGATAACTCTGGATACCAAGGTCTCTAGTAGCTTACCTGTCATTGCTAGGATTATGCACACTGACTAAGAAGAGGTATATAAGCCAATCACAGTGGTGTTGCATCGTTTTATAGATTTTTTTTTTTTTTAATATGGAAGGAGAACTATACAAGGCGTGTAATTTGCAAATCTAAACACTCCTAAGTAAATTATCCTACATTTAGATATTAATATAATGCAGTTATATACAACGGTTAGAATATTTGTATATATATGCGCTATTGCCCTGCATGGAATGTTTCAGATCCAGTCAAATGAGCTCCCCTTCATCACATGATATACATATGTTTCTATGTAATGTTTTAAAAAGTTTTGTTAATAACGTAACTTTCTCTAGATTGTTATCTAGAAATAGATAGAAGTTTATGTTTCCGTTCACATACCTATCTTTTTTGTAACATACCTATCTTTTTTGTAACATACCTATCTTTGTTGTAACATCTATCCTGTTTGTCACATATCTGTCCTGTTGTTCAATACCTATCTCTGTTGTTCACATACCTATCTTTGTTGGTCACGATACCTATCTTGTTGTTCACATATCTATCTTTGTTGTTCACACGTACCTATCTTTGTTGTTCACATACCTATCTTTGTTTGTTCAAATACCTATCTTTGTTGTTCACATACCTTACTTTGTTGTAACATACCTATCTTTGTTGTTTAACATCCTATCTTTGTTGTTCACGTCCTATCTTTGTTGTAACATACATATTTTTTGTTCACAGACCTGTCTTTTCACATACCTATCTTTGTTGTTCACAGGCTATCTTTTTGGTCACATACCTTCTTTGTTGTTCACATACCTAATCTTTGTTGTTCACATAGCTATCTTGTTGTTCCCATCCTGTCTTTGTTGTGTACACATAGCTATCTTTGTTGTTCACATACCTATCTTTGTTGTTAACATACGTCTTGTTGTAACATACACTGTAAAAATTAAGTGTTTAGTTGTTGTAACAGTTATTAAACACCTTGACGCGTTTAAAAAACGAAACACAAAATAAAAATTACCAACTTTTTGGTCAAAGTGGTATTTTTCTTGGGACCCACTGCTCCTATAAATCACACTAAAAGCATTGAAATCAGCGCGTGTTTTTCCCATTTTTAAATCAGAGCAATGTGAATGTCTAACGTGGAGACGCTATAACGTGTTTTAAAACAAAATTTTTCTTTTTTTATTTAAATTATGGTATTCATATTAAAACACATTTTGTGTTTATTTTGAACACTCATAGTGTTAAGCTCTAAATGCAATTTGGTGTTATGGTGTTTAACTTCTAAACACCTTGGTGTTTTCTCTTCCTAAACCGCTGGCAAATGTATAGTGTTAAAATCTTTAAGGCGTTCATGTTAAGAATGTCCATTGCTCTGATTTAAAAATGGGAAAAACGATGCTGAATTTCAATGCTTTTTAGCGATTTATAGGAGCAGTGGTCTACGAAAATACCCACCTTTTGACCAAAAAGTTGGTATTTTTTTATTTTGTTTCGTTAAACGCGTCTAGGTGTTTAATAACTGTTACAAAACCTAAACACTTAATTTTTACAGTGTACCTATCTTTGTTGTTCACATACCTATCTTTGTTGTAACATACCTATCTTTGTTGTTCACATACCTGACTTTGTTGTAACATATCCTATTTTTGTGTTCACATACCTAATCTATACTGATTTTTCTGTAACGACTTTGTTTATAGGCATTTATCAATCCATTTAGTTTTATAATACCTGTTTGTATTATTTTCCGTGCAGGAATTTCTTATAAATCACATCACCTAAGCATCCTAAATCAAGGATCATTTATGAAGGTATCAGTACTGTCTTTGGCTCTCGTCTTATGGGTACAGGCCTGGTAACAGAGGTGAGAACCATAAATCTGGAGCAAAAAAGGCTAATATTTTGTGATCCTTGCCGTTAAAGAATTGAGCTAATCGAGGTTTCATGATTGATTGTGTGGGGTTGTTGGTGTTTGTTTGTCACCATTGTGTGCATGCGTGTTTACGTTTTAAAAGGATTTGATGTTACGAATAACAGTTATCGATTTTGATATGTATTGTATTATGGAATTCCCACTTATTTTTTTCAGTACTTTTTCAGGTCTATATAAGACATGCTCAGGCAGTGTCCTGTCATTTTAATCACAAATTACAAAACGTACTACTACGAAGGTGGAATATGATGCATGGACAAGAAAACGGCGCGTAAAAAGGAATCTTTTTTTTTTCAACAAGGCGAACGTACGCGCGACATTGTTAGGGTGTCAAAAACAGCAAAATATGGAAAAAAGGGTATGTTTTTTTTTTCGTAACCCTGAAATTGTGATGTACGCGAGATCAAAATCATCAAAGATATTGTAATTGGGAAGTAAAGCAACATGAGCAAAGCCAGATAATAAGGGTATATTATCAACACAATACATTGCTCACTTGTTTACGGTAGCAAAAACTGACAAAAAAATTGTTTATGGTGAGCATAAACACAAAAATGCTTGTTTGGGGTATGTTTTTAGTCGGTGGAAATACTTGTTTAGGGTGCATTTTGGAAGTCCATGTTCACGCATAATATCCACCTTTGAATACAACTGCCCCCCGGGCTACTACTACAGTGCGGGTAACGGACCTTGGTTCATCGCCTACTCTTTTTTGATAATGTCTGAACATAAGACCACCATTTGACAAGATTCTCCAAGCTATAAGACGATGGCCAATACGCACACCTTCACAATCTACATATGAGAGAGCGAAGACGGAAAGTTCACCATTCCATTGATATCAGACAATTGCACAAATTTCGACCTATGGAAATAAAGTGCGCCATCGTATTGCACTTTATTTCGCTAGAGACAACCCATCACCCTAATTATCACATTACGGAATAAGGTACATTATTATTATGCATCTGAAGCTTCCGTGTGGTGCAATACTGCAAGGGTGAGAGTAGCGCGTACCGCCCAACAATGCACAATACGCAAAATGTTGGGCAACTAGTTAAGCAAATATTCTCTTTTTATTAGTTCTGAAACTATTTTAAAACTATTTTTGTCAAGTCAGCTTCTTCTTGCATAATAATAATAATATTGGATGACTTTTTCGGTTGATAACAGAAAATATCAAGCCGATATTTGATCTAGGCTTGGGTGATATTTTGTGTTGTCAACCTCAGCCATCCAATATTATATAAGTATTGTCACACTTTGTTTTGTTAGAGAGAGTCGTCACGTTGTCTATTTAATAATCTCGATCTTAATGTCTATCAATATGGATCATTTTAACAGAAATGACTATAAAAGTGAGTCTGAAGTGATTCAATAAAACAAAAGAAAAGAAAAAAAACACACACTAGTTCTGAAAAAAAAAACACAAAACCTTGATCATATTCACATCTTGCCTGACATCTTTCCTAGACACAGACAATTCCTGCTATAAACAAAACCATGAAAAAACAGAAAAGACCACAAAAAACAGGCAAGAAATACGGGACTAGTGCTGAAAAAAGGGGAAAAAAGATTTTGATATCTGCTCCAAGATCAAGTGCTGATTTTAAAAAAATTCTACTATTTACGTATAAGGTGAACATGTTTTCTTACAGGTGCTTGTTCTGATTTTTGTTTATCGTGTTCTTACTTGATATGCATGAGAGCCTGGTACTTGCATTCATTCATCACCAAATACCGTGGGAAACAAACTTGCGATTTTGATGGTAGGAGCATATATTGCAATGCCATATTCACCTCTGTGCTAATATTGATGGTAACCATTAGGCCAAGAAAAAAAGTTTGTCTCAGCTCAGAAGACCGCGCGCATTTTGTTTAAAATTGGTCTTTTAGCGCATTGGGTTTTTTTAGCCAAGGGGTTTTCTACTACATTCACGGCCAAGGGAGGGGAGATGGTTACCCCCTTATTTTTTTCATAATTAAGGGACAAACATAATCTTGTTTTATACATGTGACCTTTCTTCAAACATGTCAAATAAAGCACAAACATATTTTAGGCAGGTTTTTATGATATGACCTGGTGAAAAATTATAAAATTTCTTTTTGTGTTCAGTTTATATACCTTGGGAGGCATTTAATTAATAATTAGAATACTTAAATCATATTACCCTTTATATGCTGATGGCAACATGTTTTATTTTGTCATACTCATGACCGTGGTCTTTAAAACTGTGTAAATCTATGGAAAAGACCATGGTGAATTTGAACTGAGAAAAATACAAGATGGTATCAACTTGGCTATATTGTGCTATAATTATTTGAATTGGTTATTCTAGAGTAGATATAATCAATTTTTGGTTCAACATCTTATATCGGAGTTGTTGAGGATAAAAAAATGCGAACCTCTTTTTCGGAGAGCGACAAAGGTCATTGTTCGAATTTTCATTTTTATTTATCGGTATGGGGTTCTTACGTGACCCCAATTTACTTGTGTTAGTTTCGTGAGCAAATTTCCATGGGAAAGTGGTTATCTGAGTTGGGTCCCTAAAGAACCCCCTCCCCTTTGGCCACTAGCGGAAGTTTTTTTAGCTTGGGCACTTAAGTGTTAAACTAACAAATACATTTCAACGATTTGTTTTCATTTCTTCTACAGATCGATGCGTAGCTTTATGGATGATTTCAATACTTGTGCAGATATATTGGTACAGAAATTGTCCAAGATGGCAGATGGCAAAACTGAAGTCGTTTTATTAGATGAAATGAACAAGCTTACTCTAGACATAATTGCAAAGGTACAGGCTAGGAATGAAAGGAGATGGTCAAAGATGGAGAGATAGAAGAGAACAGGTGCTAAAGAAAACACATTAAAGAGACACTGGTGCAATTCATTTAGAAAATAGTGCTCCCTCAAGATTTTTAAAAATTAATATTTTTGTATGAATGTAAAGATTTTTTATACATTATTAGTCCTCACCTGAAAATGATTAATCCCAAATCAGCGCCCTTAGTGGTAAACAGAACGATACCATAATATCACTCCGGATCATGGAGGCGGCGTTAAACACAAGAAAACACGAGTTGGAGTTGATTCCTACCGATGGCGTCCCGGGGGCCACTTGTATTCAAATGTGGATGTGATGGGTGAACAAGAAAACGCGTAAAAAGGGTCCCTTTTTTCCAACAGGCGATGATTGATTAGGGTGTCAAAAATAGCAAAATATGAAAAAGGGTATGTTTTTTTACTCAAATTAATACTCAAATTAAGCAGAGATCAAAATCATCAAAAATATTGTAAATCGGAAGTAAAGCAAAGCAAGATAATAAAGGGTATATTAACGACACAATGCATTGCTTACTTGTTTGGGGTAGCAAAAACTGACAAAAATACTTGTTTAACGTAGCATGTTCAAGCATCATATCTACCTTTTTTTTTTTTTTTTTTTTTTCCCCCCCCCCCCCCCCCGATGGCGTCTACGATGTTTGACCGGTCTACAGGTGACCTTTGGGGTTTTAATATCAATGAGTACGAGTCTGTGGTATTCATGTAATAGACACATTTGTTGATTTAAGTTACGACAAACCCCAAATTTGTCCTACAGGTTACTAAATGTCTTTTAGGCTTTTATGAAGGCTCATATCAGGTTTGTGGTGTTATTTTTGTGCCTAGACATCATTTGAGAGTAAATTGAAGGAATATCATATTTTGTTAAAAGTGTGCCCGTGCCGCTTTAAGATATAGGTTGATACAAAATAATGGACCACAATGCCAAAAACGGTGTTTAGAAACGTGGTGCAAATTGGTATTTGCCAAATCTCTAAACACTTGGGATCAAATACCTAAACACCTAACATCCAATGCATAAACATGATTAGATATTAAACATGTTTAGATATAAAGTGTTTAGATATTAAACAGATATTTCAAAATGTTTAAAAATATGGTTCAAAAGTGTTTAGAAAGGTGTTGAGTGCAGGATTATGTTAATTCAAGAATAAATGCGGTGTGATCTGGAAAAATCAGTCGGATATCACACACTTGGTCAAGAGTTCTTTGTTTGGGTAACCTGGTAGTGTAATTCACAGGCCCGTCCGCACCCCCCTCCCCAATTCCACAAAAGGGGCAAAAGGTCCACTTTTTGCTGAATTTTTTTATAAAAAGGTCCAAAATTGAGAGAAATTTTGACAAGAAAGTCCATGAAATGTTCAAAAAGTCCAAAAAGGACTTTAAGGGGTGTTAGGTCCACTTTTACAAAAAAAAGTCCACTTTTTCGAAAAAAGGCCACTTTTTCGAAGTCCCCCCCCCCAAATAAAAAATAAATCCTGCGTACGGCCCTGGTAATTCATATGGATTTGCTGTCCCACTCAAACAACGGACACGAAGACAGTAGGCAAGCAGTCTTGAAACCGCCTAAGTGCGATATCTGACGGTGTTTTCCAAATTGCATCACAAATTATACCCTTTGTCCCTTACAACCAAAAAATACAACTCGAAATCAAAGGCCAATTATGAGATGCCATACTTATGATTTCTTAATTTTGACCCTATGTAAAAGCTATCGTTATGCCGTATTCTTAAAATACAACATATCCCTAACGTCCCTAGAGGAAAATCTGACGATCACCGCAAAAAGGAGCTAGCGTTATTTTTCTTGTTAGATCTAGGGACAATTTTCTCCCTAACCCAAGGCAAGGATCCGCTCCGTGATTTGTTCAAAAGTGCATTTAAAGGCATTTAAGGAACGTAGGGGATAATTAATACAAACCAATTGTACAAGCCAGGCAGAGACCTTTCGCTCTCCCAAATATTCAAAATATCATAAATAATGTGAAATCACACGCACTATTATTATGCTGATTTTTTTAAATTCCAATAAGCCATTGAAAAGAGGCGGGCAATTGAGACAACCTCCATATTCGCAAACCATTCGTCGTGTATGTAACTCCAGAGGTCAAAAAGACAGCCTCAGTGCCTAAAACCATGGCATTTTAGTCACATCAGGTTCCAATTTGAATTTCAAGCCAAATTATGATAGTAAATCATAGCGTTTATTCAGAATCTGGAGTAAAATAATTATCTAAATCTATTTAGAAGGAACCTTTTTTGTGCAAGGCAAGGTGTGCCATGTTACCGTTTTTACTACATGTGTGGTTTTGCTCTTAAAGTCAAATGACACATACGAGGTTTTCCCGCCCGACGACAATTTGTATATACCGCCCAAAAATAATTAAAATACTCTTTCTATTAATTTTAGCTAATTTTCAACATTTCAAATTAAAATTTGAGGGTTTTTTTGTTTTTAGGGTTAAAGGTTGTTTGGTTTTGATGTTTAAACGTACTTATCCAAGAAGAGTCTAAGTTCAACCAAGCAGTTGCGACATCTCTTGAAGCATCGCGACAGAGAGCCAACTTATTCCCTGGATCAAGGTAAGTCGACAAATGTAAAAGAAATAACCGCACATTTTTTAAGAGTGCCCGCTTTTCAACAATTTGAGAGTTTTGGACAGTTGCATTGGTTAAAGGGTAGTACATTATACCTGTGAATGGTTTAGCTCGACTTGTCTAGGTTCGCCAAAAGAATGAATTTGGAACAGATAATGATATTGGATTCGATAATAATAAGTGGATGCCGGAAACGTCCTTCCTATATAAAATAGCCATGAATATTTCAAGTTCACTTTAATCATAGACAGTATTACCCGTTAGGACGAAGCGCTCAGTTTTAGAATCCAAGAAGAAACCGGGGTACCAGAGAAACCTGCGAGGCCTAGTATTGATTGACACAAAACGCAGTGAATTTACGCCCAACACCTAGAGAACCAAATCCACCACAAGTGATAGAATATTTTTAAACCATTCTAAAAATAACAAAGAATTAAAAGTAATAACAAATGCCTGATAAATTTGCATAGAAGCCAGCCTCCTTTGTGAATTAAACATACCGCCAAGAGCTAGAACAGTCCTGTCGCATACTGCGAATTTGGAAGAGAATGTATCAAAAAACGACTGGAAGCAAAGGCTAGAGGTGAAGCCTTACCCGAGGCTTAACTTCAGCAAATGCCTGGAAGCGGAAGTAGATTGAGGACTTTCACACGAGTGGATTGGCCACACATACGGATGAGTTTGTGACGTTCTTTATCGCAGGTAAATATTTTGCAATCAATTGCTGTCTCTCACATAGCAGACGTTGATTGGGGAGTTTCCGTACCTGACCAGACACACTTAGGAATCGGAAACCCTTCACGGAATAAAGCACATGTTACGGAAACTCTTGTTGAATGGTCTAGTAACCCAATAATTCTTGCTGATGGCTGGGAACAAAGTGGATTTCTAAAGGAATAAGTTTTCATCACTAAAAAAAAACAAATTCCATGTCTTTTCACCCTTCCTATTATGCCTACAAAATTCAACAATCCTCATTTCAAACGTGAGATAGTTTAATACTGAATTAAAATACAGTGACATTATTATGAAACACAAAAACAACAATTAGGCAAACAAAAACGCAAGGAAAAATAAGGCGAAGAAGGTAGGTATGCAAGCGTTTAATGATTATCGTATGGTGTTTTTCATCCCGTTTTAAAAAACGGGGATCCACAGTTTTCGGTACAACTTAATTTCTGTTCTTGCATTTAGAAAAAGCTTGAGTCAACTCATTTAAAAAGACATGAGGACATTTCCAGAAGAAGCGTCCCAAGTTTTTTCATCGACAATTTTTCATATTTGGAATACTTTAACAACGTATTAGATACACCTGAAGTTATAGCTCCGTTTTTATGTAAACAATGATATTTAGTTTTCTGTAGGGACGAGTACGATAGCAGGCAAGCTCAAAACCAGTTTGTGTTTTTTCTTTTGTACTTGTTAGTCCAATAAACCTCTGAACGTTCTTGGTAGATTTCACACCGATCAAGTGCAAGAGAAATTCGTATCCTCCAAAAAGAATTTCCTCCTGTTCACTTTAACACTTAATTGCCCAAGCAAAAAAACTTCCGTTAGTGCCCAAGGGGGGGGGGGGGGTTCCTAGGGCCCAACCCGATAACCGCTTTCCCGTGGGAGTTTGATCGTGACACTAACCCAAATAAATGGGGTCACGTAAGAACCACATACCCCAATCAAAGAAATCCGACCTTTGACCTATGACCTATGGCCAATAGAAATTGTCACTCTTCGAAACAGAGTGGGTCGCACATTTCCACCCAGCAACTCCATATAAGTTTTTGAACCAAAATAATTCATTATATCTACTCTAGAATAACCAATTAAAATAATCATTGCAAAATAGAGCCTATTTATACCATCATTGTATTTTTCTCAGAAACTTCAAAATCGCCTTATTTTTCCCATAGACGTATCACAGTTAAGAGCACGGAATAAAAATTAAAATTGATGCTATCAGCCTATAAAAGGTTTTAATTAAGTTTTATTAATTATTAATAATTTACCTCCTAAGTATTATATCTAAGCAAATAAACCCCAAGATTTAATTACTTTAATTTTTTAATTAGTAAAAATAGCTTAGATTTTTTCACTTCCGTAGTGCCCAAGGGGGGGGGGGGGGTTCCTAGGGACCCAACCTAATTATTCTAATGAAGCCGTGGGCGGATTTATTTTTTTTTTTTTTGTATCAGGAGAAGCGTATTCATAAATCAGACAATTAGCAAAAAACTCCTTGAAAATGTGATTGCGTAACCGAGAAATCGCAAAAATCAATTTTGGGTACTATGGACCCCCCCCCCCCCCCTTGGCACCTAAGTGTTAAAGACTGACTCGGCGATTCAAATATAATCTTTTTTGTCTGTATTAATTAAAAATAGTCAACTAGATCTCTAAAGATCGTCACCTAAAACGCTCAAATCCAACGTTTGAGATGAATCGGATTTTCGTTTTGAAGCAGTAAAACTATTAATGTATAAAGTAAACATTTTTAAAAAAAAAAAAAAAATAACAAAGTTGTGATTTTTATAGGAAGGCTGAGGCTAGTTCACACAGTGTTGTATATGGACAAGCATTGTGTACAGTTTATGCAAAAATTAAAATTGTTAGAAAATTCCGGGCACCCTCATCGGGAAATCTCTGGTCAGCCTTTAATTTCAATAAGTTTATGAAATAAATTTTCGAATTCATCCGCAGCAGCTGCTGATGGTACTTGTTACTCTGCAATGCGACCATGGCTAAGGAACACTTGTGCGGAATGCCAAACTTTTCCTAGAAAATCATAGAATTACAGTCGAAATGTTAAAACAGCGAGAAGGAAACTGAATTGCACCGAAAGTCATCCCCTCAATGCAGTGAGCGACAGAATAAGCATCCACGTATTATTTGATTTTTGTTCGTTGTACAGGACAGGAGACTACGGCCAACACCCTAACATTTACGATAATGGAGCTCTGTAAACATCCGGAGATAGCATAGGAATTTTTCTGCTTTCATGGGAACCACTAATAAACTAGTCTTCTTTCTAAAGTAACCAATGCTGCCCTAACCAATTTCCGGGCCAATTTCACTCATGGTCTAGAGTGTTGACTGAAGACAGCCGAATTGAAATGGTAACAAAAAGACAGGATTTATGACATGTTGGAGGAAGGGTATCAAAGCAAAGTGAGAAGGAGACCAAGACTAAAGACTATTAGCATGTGGTAAACCTGCTTTCTTCAGACAATCAGACAAGGAAGTGTGAACAGGTGAAAGGCCCTAGACGCTCCCGTAGAAAATCCCAAAGAGAAGATCGTTTGCGAGATTCTACCCCCCCCCCCCAGAACATCCCAAGACGAAGATCCACTGGGATTGCTAAACGGAATAAGATTTGCTGACGCTATGAGATATAGACAATTATCGCAATTTGCAATGATCACTCAGATTTCATTATCAAGAGATAATTGTCGTCTGCTTGAAGCCATCCTGAAGTCCCACAAACCACTCACCAGGATCCCTAAGTCCGCAACATGCTCAACTTCGCCTGTCATCGGGTAAGAGAAATGACTGGCTGGGAAAACAATGACTGGGAAAAGACTGGTTGCAGGTTGCCTTCCGAAAGGTTCATCGGCATCTGCATTAAGGAACATGGCAGATGCAGTGAAGGATCGCTGATGGTTTGGGTGGTATTACTTGGGAAGGACGCACAAGGATCATAACAATAACTGGTACATTAACTGCGAAACGCTACATTGATGGAGTTTTCAAACCAGTAGTTCTTCCATCAACAATGGAAAACGAAGACCTTGTCTTCCAGCAAGACCACACACAGCAAGAATAACTACTGGCTTTTGGATGATAACCACGTCGTCTGTTACCCATTGCCAGCCAGATCACCAGACCGTTTCACCCATTGAACATCTTCGGGATGAACGTGCATGAAACAAACATATATACATATCTGTACGTGGTGGGGGTTGTGACCGA
The DNA here is from genome assembly GCA_023653785.1 of Ophioderma brevispina. Lineage (NCBI taxonomy): Eukaryota > Metazoa > Echinodermata > Ophiuroidea > Amphilepidida > Ophiodermatidae > Ophioderma > Ophioderma brevispina. The sequence goes on along the minus strand of JAMKCH010046381.1, from coordinate 31,884 downwards.
GAGTGTAGTTTTAAATCCACTGTTATTAATAGGGTTTGAAAGATTTATTTGAATAAATTGAATTTACATAGTGAGCAATGGCTTCAGTCTGGGAAACCGCTCACAGCAGAAGATTCGTAGTTTTCATCTAAAGCCACTATCAGCGATTTCTTCAGGATGTAAACAAATAGCGCCCCCTATTTTTCATCAAAGTTCTTTATTTTTGCACTGTTGTAATGAAAATGGTTGTAGTAGAGACCCCTGTAAGTGGCTAAGCTTAACACGCCATATTTGTCAAGAAATTACGATTTTTATGCATTGTTTTCTAATAAAAGTCGGGATCCGACTTTTATAGACCGTATTCAATAGCCAGCCATGTTGGTGGACAAGATAGACGCATTCCAGTACTACAATACATTCACCTGTCAATGATTCCTGTGCAATCGCTAAACATGGATCGATTGACAGCTTAATGTATTGTAGTCCTGGAATGTATGCATTTTGTCCACCAACATGTCTGGTGGCTGACGTCATATTGAAATACGGTCTATTAGTACACAAAACAGTCGTAAATGGCATCTTCAAGACCACTTTAAAATGTTTTTAGTGTCTGTTTTTCAAAGAAGAGTAATATAAGGTGTTGATATGACTAGCAATTTAGATATAAAATGGGTATTTTGATTTTGGAAAAAAATGACTGATAGTGGCTTTAACGGAGAGAGAAAGGCAAGCGAATTAAAGTACTTAACACGTTGGCCTCAGCGGGATTCGAACGCACAACTTTTAGATCATGATTTGTTCATTCTATCCACTAGACTACACGTGTCGTCACGAGTAACAGTTCCACAAGAATCTCAAAGGGGAGACTAGATTGCTGTTTTAAGAATCTGTTGAGTGTGAAAGTTTTTGTTGTTAGTCCAAAAGTACAAACTGTGAATAGTGAATAACTGGCTTAAACGTTGAATAGCCTCTCATTTGCGATAGTATAAAAAGCTACGTTTAGCAATAACCACTTTTCTAAACCCAAACTCTACATAAGCTGGTCTGTTCATTTTTTTATTGCACAGATCACGAACAGAAGTAGAAGCTGTGATAGGCGATCATAATGACGTACAGTTTGAACAAATGTCACAGCTACCGTACACCTCAGCCGTAAGTGGACATGAGAATGTAACCATTCCGCATGTATTCAGAAAATAATAAAGGGCATAACAGACATCCTAAGGGTAAAGCAAATCCTTAAATTTGCACTCGAATGGTTGTAAAAATGTTTTAGATGTTTATTAAAAGAGTAGAAAGGAAACTAAAATTTATAGAATCACGTACGAGGACTTTTTCAGAAATATGCGCTAATTTTTAACCGTTTTTTTTTGTTTGTTTGTTTATTTATTTTTGTTTTTTGTATAATTCAATTGGAAATTGTTGTAGTAATAATGTTACCTGCAAGTGGTAAACATGTAAAAACATATTTCTTAACTACGAGCGATATTTGGTGCAAAACTGTCGGTATTCTCGACATCTCGACATTTATGACGTCATGAAATGGGAACAAATGACAGTTTAGGAATCTTTAACAAGTTTTAATGTCTTTTTCCACAAAGAACGGAAATATTTTGAGTTGATAAGACGCAAAAATAGCAATGGAAGACACAATGAGCATTTTAAGTATTGGGAAAATAACCGATTGTAGCATTACGTTTTTATCCATTTGTTTTTTGTCAATCTAAATACCCAATTTAATATTTTTTTGTGTGGCTTGTGCACAGCAACTCGAAAGTGGCACATTATTGATTTGTTGTGGGTTTATTGCAATCATGTTCGAGTAGAAATGTCATGATACATTTATATATGAAGCATACATACTAATCATTTTTAAATCAAAACCTTAAAGAATGCTGATAGCATGGTAGACCCTCCCTCGGTCCACGGTGATGAAAATGATAAGCAACTGAAATTACACTAGACTCTTCAACCCATACCCGATTTGTGTAATTCCAGGAACCCTGTGTAATAGCATGTAATTCGCGTTCTGTGGACAAGTTGGTTGGTAAAATAGAGGGCGCGGTATTAGGACCGGCATGTCAAGGGGGGTGGCAAGCTGAAAAGTCTTCAATTTTTAGTTTAGCATTTTGCACTCAAAAACCCAGAGACACAGCATTTTTGCACTCACAAACCCAGGGACAGAGCAGAGACTGGGGGACAGTCTAATAACATGGCAATGCCTGATGTTGGGACACAGGAAAACTATTGTAGGGCATCTGAAAAGGCTCAAGCTTGGTGGAATTTTCTATTTGTTTTTGTTTTTGTTTTTAATGTATTTTGGTAGAGTAATTTTGTATTTGTTTTTGTATTGTTATTCGTATTAGTAATTGACATCAATTTATGCGCTATACCTTTTCAGATATTAAAAGAAACCTTACGCCTATACCCGCCCGCTGCTGTTACTTTACGTGACACGGTCGATGAAACCACGCTACATGGAATCAGAATTCCAAAGGGTTCAACAGTATCGGTAAGGACGACAAAATCATCCGTTGTTTTAACATACTGCCGGTGGCTAAGCGATAAATAATTCCTTAATAACAGTAATAATAATAACAATAATCATAATAATAATTATAATAATCGTAATAATAATAATCATAATCATAATAACAATCTTGATGTAGCGCCTAATGCAGAGGCCTCTAGGCACTTCACATCGGGAAAAAGAGCAATTCATTTATTTAAGCAATAATGGCACCTTTATGACACACGCCCTCAATTTTGTTGATGTTGAGATTTTGATACAGTTTAGCCTTGTTCAAGACGGTCTAAATGATTTCACAAGCATGACAAGGGAAAGGTTAACTACAAAAACAATACGGCTCGCCATAGTTAACGGTTGAACTCATATAGCCAGCTATTTTTGTATCCTGTTCCCAACAAAGCTGTCTGGTGTCTAGCTCTGCCTAACGGTCTTATTTGTACTTACGGTTTCGTGTCTTTCAAGAATGTTTTTCTCGTGATTTCGAGAATTTCTTGGCAGAGGTTTGCTTTTCCTATATGGGCGTTAATGAGTTATTCGAACATTATACCATTCTATTTATGAATGGCACGTACGAGCGCCATTGTTACCCAATGAATACAAGCTATTGCGAATCATTTGTACTCATAGTGGGTAAGATCATCACCCGATTACAAATTTTTTTTTTGTTTCGTAGGAAGGGCCATCACCCACATACTTTGATTCCAAAAATTGTTTGAATCCGACATACCATTTAATGTGAGCGGTAATTGTGTGCATTCAAAGAGCCCATAGAGTACTGTACAAACTATTTTCCGTAAAAACCCATATTTTAGCTGGTGGCATCAAAATGGGAAAGAGGTCAGTCAAAATATTTTGCAGATGAGATAAGAAAAATACCAGTTTTTCATGGATACCAAAATCACAGGTTCCGTGCTGTGAAAGGTGGGATCGAGGCTGCAGATCGGGTAGAGCCCTTTAATGCAGAAGAAACAAGACGCTCGGCTCCGCCTCGCTGGTGAGCGATTCGTAATTGGGTGCGACTAAGTTAAAGGCACTATCAGTGATTCACTCGAAAAAGTCAAACTACTTGAAATTTGCAGGAAGAGCTTAAAAGTGAAGGATAAGTCTGTAGAATTCATATCAGTTTTTTTTTTTTCAAACGAAAAATTGAAAAGGCAGAAAACAGCATTGTTCAAAGATTTTAACCTCCATTCAATTATGTGTAATAGTAAGTGTCCCTACGGACAGTAATGACTAAAATATCCTATAGTGCCCTTATTAGGTTGCTTTTGGTCTTATCACTTGTAGGGTATGTTAGCACACCTCTACTATATGTTAGCAAATCACAGTTAGTGCTTTTATAATAGGCTTCCACTTACCTCGAAACATCATAGCCTAGTACTCAAATTGGAACAGAGTTGTACGGCAATTACAGTGTTATCTAGTCTGACATGTCTGAGCAACATTGGGCTAGCTTCGCCTGGGACCCCAAATTTACCCCGAATGGCTCCTAGAATAAGCCTATAGAATTACCATAAGGTATTTTGTTTAAATGAGAAATTGACAAAAAAGTATTACAAGGTTCTTACTGATATTTTGGTCATTTGAGATATTGGCCTTTAATTTCTACAGGAAAAAAAATACAGGAAGTGGATTTTAGATCTTTGACGGAAACCATAACAAATTATGTATAATTTTAAACTCAATACTGGGTATATTACAATATCCAAAGATTGCAAAGTGTCAGTTAGAACCTTGTAATACTAAGATAGCGGTCATTATTTACGCCAGGGGACAATGGAGGAATTCGACTTTCTACAGCGAAAAATTTCGCGTTCCCCGCCCCCACCCCCTCCGCTTCCATTAAAAAATGTCGCATTCCCTCTTTAAAAGTTTAGGTTCCCCCTCTCTCCTTGATGCAAATTCTCATGTCCCCCCTCTTGCTCACACATTTTTTTCGGATACCCTCAAACCCTTCATCCTCCCCGGCAAAATAATGACTCTCCCTAACGTGACGAATGCTGAAAATGATTCTCAATCAATTGTGTGTTATACAGTAAGGGTCTGTAATTTTTAGACTGAAGCCGCCAGCATTACTAAAAAATCCAAGTGTCAATGATGCTAGTATAACAGGCTAGGATATTTACTAGGACATTTAGAAATATTTCTTAGGTTTCTATATAAAAATGTTTTCCGATGGCGCAATAAGAAATTCTAGACCAATACTATGGGATTTTTTAAACAATAATGTAAACATGTGTACAAATTAGTCAGTGTTTTAGAAATCAACTAAAATCTAATGGAACATTGGAGAAATTACTCCTTTTTCGGAACAAATATTTGCCATAATTAACACGATTATTAATTCATATTATTGATTGAATACTAGGCCTATATTTATTTTCTGTATGAAAGTATTAAATTAGATACCATTTTCAAGTTCATTTTATGTACAGTATAATTATGTTTAGGTATATGATTCTTAAAAAATTGTGATACACACCTTAAGACAGACTTAATACCTGTAGATTAATCTATCTTCTACCAGCACTGGTTTGTTATCTCTCGCTTGTTATATAGCTTAATTGGTAAGAGCGCCGTTCTAGTAATTAATACTGGGTTGCCGGTTCGAGTCCGGCCAAGCGCGCATAGATTTTTTTCAACCCTTGCGTGCGCTGGCCATCTCCAGGGAAAGATTATTAAAACTCATCCTTGTTTAAATTCTTGTCACCATATGCTGAAAATTTGGTCAGTTGGTGATTTTAGCCTGTACTTTAGTGTAATGTTGTTTTATTTCCTCTGTGAGAGTTGTAAATGTGAAAGAAACATGCTCTAAGTTGCATTTTATGCTGTGTATCAGACAGTTATAGTGGTTTTTAACTCAAACAGCACTAATTCACCGTTCGTAGTAAACGCATGATAGGCAAATTTACTTGGAAGAGATTGGAATGATGGCTATGTGTTACTTAGGACTGTAGAGAACACACGTTAACTTCTTAATTGAAGATATTCTATAACTTTAGTACTATATACCTATGCACATATGGTGGAGTCACGTCTTGCTACAGGAGGATTGCCTAGATACGGACTGACTTATTGTGCACGCTTTATTCGATATTCCAGCGTGATAACGCAATAACATAGAAATCTTGAAGTGATAGCAAAGGGTAACAAGACGTACCCCCCCCCCCACCCTCCCCAAGGGTTTGTAAAGTTTAAATTTTCTTTTTCGGGTTCTGCTGTGTCTCTTATCAACCTACTCATCTTGTCTACATATCTATCTGTAGTGCCATTAGGCCTATCTGTTTTGTCTTTTCAGTGTTGCCTTTAGGCCTATGCCTTTAGACATCTCTATGTTGTCTCCAATCCTATTTATTTGTTTTAGCACATCCATATGTTGTCTTTAATCCATGGGTGCTGTCCTTTTATGACAGTAACTGTGTTTTCCTATATTCCTATTGTATGTGTTGTATGTAGGCCTATCTGTACTATCTGAATGTTGTCTATAGTCCTCTGTGCAAAAAGAGTATATAGAATCTCGGTTGTCCATATACTATTGTGATGTTTTAGAATAGTTCTGTGTTGTAATTTAGTATGTGTGCATTGTCGTCAGAACATCTCTGGGTTGTTCATAGTGTGGGTTGGTGTGTCTTCCGTAGGATTTCATGCTAAAATTGATTTGTTGCTGTTTGGGTTTCAATAGGACGTAAACTGTCAGCAAATGATGGGTGCAAATTTTCGGACTGATGCCTCTTCTAAGGGGGGGAACTTGTTAGTTACGGGAAAAATTTAAAATCGAGTCAATTGTGTTTTAATGTACACTAACGCGTTTGTACTCCTCATAAGGGTTACAAAAAATATATATTGCCAGGTTCCAACATTTAGTTAAAGCGGGATAGGCCCCGTATAGTTCAAGGTCACCCTGGGGGGAAATGCTCCGATGTTGTTGAAAGTGTGTCAAAATGATCCAGTTTGTCCTACTGAAACAGAAAATGATTTTAATGAATTTTGATATCACCATTGCGACATCCAGGGATAATTCTGGTGACCCCCACCCCCCTAGACATGTAGACATTGCGAATTTTGCTAGTAATGCAGACCAAATGTCAAACATGAAATAATACATTTTTGGATCCGTGGACAATACCAAAACAACTTAATCACCAGTTTTCAAAAAGTATAAGAGCATTGGTAAATTTTACCCAGGATGACCTTGAACCATATGGGGCTATAGCGCTTTAATAAAGGGTAGGAACCTAGGCAAATATATACTTTTTCTAATCATTATAAGGAGACGAAACATGTAATGTACATTAAAACACAATTTGACGCGATTTTAAATTTTTCCGTTGTAGTAAAATGTCCCCCCCTTGAGGAAGGGGGGGAAGCAGTCCGAAATTTGCACCCCATCATTTCGGACTTATGTCGGTCCCTAGATGGAATGAAAAAAAAGCAAGAGAAAAATCCACTTTGCACACAAATCCTACGAGAACTGTTTCATTGACATACCAACCCACACTATCAGGTCTGTGCGCAATTGTCTTTGGTGTCTCTTGGTATCGCTGATGTCTTTGGCATTATATTTATGCCTTAGGACCACTGTGTTGGTTTAGACCAAAACCGAGGGCCACAGCAACTGTGACTTTGCACCACTATTGGGATCGATGTCATTCGCCAATGGGCATTGATACCAGGCCTGCAATTTCGAGGAGAACAATTTTTGAGGAGAACATCTTCATTAACCTTTATATTTAGTTCTCTGATCTATTTAGGTGTTTAATTATACGTGAGCCGTTGCGAACATACTTTAAGGATCCATTAGTGTTTGAGCCAGAACGATTTCTACGAGAAAGGAAAAAGAGGTTTTAACCTAGGTAACTATAATCTAAAAAACCAAAACCGCTACCTACTTTGTAAATAGTATGGTTATTGTCAAAGTTCGGCTTAAAGATTGAACGCCGAGTAATATTTTGAAGGTCACTATGAAACGACATTATGCCTCCGATTTGCAGATAGATTGGTCATGTCAACATACGTGACGTCATACGTAGAAGGCAAGTCGGTTATTGACTATTTTCACTGAGAGTAACTTTATTTTTGTTACAGTACATGACCTAACACATGAAAAGCGACCCGAGAAATAAGGACGTGTACTCTATTGCCAGTAATAATTGAAATACAGATCCTTTCGTAACCCACATTTTGTATCCATTTTCGCTATTTCAAAAGTTTACAATGACTACGAAAGCCATTTCGTATTTAATATTACTGTATTATTATATTTTTACAGTCGAGCCAAATACATTTATGATTATACCCTTTTCTATTGGCCCGCGCTCATGTATCGGACAACAATTTGCAATGGTAAGTTTAAAGGGGGATGGCCGCCGATTAAGTCTATAAGTTTTCATTGAGAGGATGGCTTCACCCAAAACCCCATCGTAAATACGCGCCCGATATTTCAACCGTTTTGATGTGAGAGCTAAATACGTGATTCTGTAATCCCATAGAGTAACTTTGCTAAAATTAATATTGGTCGACCAAAGGGCATATTTTCCACTCATAAAAACATCCAAACCAACCATCTTTAGGGGACCTAAGATGTGGTCACAGGGTAACTGAGAAAAATCAGTATGTAGTTGCTTTCTCTTATACCAAAAATTTGACTTACTCCGGTAAATCTGGGGTCCCTGGGGGACGAGGCGATATTACGGATCGGGCCATGGACCTTTAGTGCTTGATGCTTTAATGTAAGATGCCGCACCCAGATTCGTTATTCGACTAATTACATTACAGTGTAGTTTTTATAAGGGAAATATAAGTCTATAAGTCTATAAATTTTAATTTGCTAATATAGCCTTCACCTCAAAAACCTAGCTTAAAGTTTTGCGCTGATATTCAACCCGTTTTGAAAGAGAGCGTAAGAACATTATTTGTAATTACCATGGAGTTATATGTAAAAAACGAATATTGGTCGACCCAAGAATGGGCATATTTGCGCTCATAAAATACAAACCAAACATCCTTTATCACAGGGGTAAATGAGAAAAAATAGTAGCTTCTTCGGATAACCAAATTTGAACACTTCGGTTAAAATTGGGGTTCCTGGGGACGAGGCTCATTAGCGATCGGACCACGGACTTTTAATTTTGAGTAACACATAATGCATATATTAAACCCGGAAAATATAAAGTGAATTGGATGAAACTATAAAACTGGAGTTTATGGGATTGTGTTGGCAGAATGCTGCAGTGTTTTCCGTAAGATTTACATATTGTCCTGTAAATAACCTATAATTGAAAACCATAAGAGTGCATAATAATGTTGATTATAATTCAAAGTTCAATACGAGCCTATTATTATAAATTTAGTCGTCATAGGGCCCTGAAAATTTGACAAAAAAAGTATTTTGCTTGATTTTAATTACGGCCAAGGATTGCATGTTATGATCCTTTTGATTGTGAAGTCCACTGTGATTTAGTCAAATACAAGATGCATGTAGTAGTGGTAAATAAGTTTAAATAAAAATGCAATTTTAGCTGTGTTCTTGATTAAACGTAGATTGTTAAGATGTCTTGATTGTCTAAGCGACTATCCGGGCGCTGAGCACCGTGCAAAAAGGAGCCTTCAGTTTGAATTCGCGCCAGTTGAGTTTTATTTTATTATTGTTTTTAACATAAAAATATACGTGTCATGAAATAATGTACAATCCTTAATTCATTTGAGAAATGTTAACACAAACATACATGATTACAGTTCGGTAATTGTGGAAAAAATAGTAGAATTACGCAGTTTACACTGTTGATGGAAATTAATTGATTAAGTAATTTGTAAAATAAAAAATCAAATAGCTATGTTAGTAATTAAAAGTTAAAAACAACCAAGAGCAATTTGTCACACCAGAAAGGTCACAAAACGTAAAACAAGCACTAATGTAGTAACTTATTTTTACTGTCAATTTTTTGTATAGTAGCATTCAAAACTTCTTGTTGAAACACGTTCACGTTTTGGTATGATATTTGTTCATTTTTATTTGCAATATATTAATTTGAAAGGAAGTAATGCAAAATTCATATTCCATAGATTGTCCCTGTATATAAGGTAAACATAGTATCGTGGTTAGGTATTTGGGTTCATATCAGAGGGTCCGAGGTTCGTTCTCAGTTAGATAGCTTACATGTATAAAGTTACCTATTATGATTATTTTACAGCCAAATTAAGATCAAAATCCTTAATGTAAAACATAGTACCTCAAATCTTTTCCGTTTTTTTCCACTCTTTTTCCCCACATAACTACGAATTATTTTGAGTTCAGCAATTAGTTCATTATTAATTAAAATAACTTGAAAGTTTATCTGCGTACTTATAAATAAGAGCAATAAAGTAAATGTGATTTTGAGTACACACTGCCAAAACATATAAAGGTGTAAATTAACCACTGCGGTGTTCTATAGAGGAGCACACCAAGAGGGTGTCAAAATTCAACCCTTTGGGTTATTTTACACTATTTGGTGTTAAAACAACACAATATGGTGTTTAAAATAACACCAAAGGTGTTGAATTTTGACATCCTCTGTGTGATCTCCTAAACACCGGCGGTGTTAATTGTAACACATGGTTTTGTAGTCCTGCAGAAAAAATTATATTCACATTATCAGCCATACTCAATTAAAATACATGATTTAATGGTACATTAAAAGATATTACTCATTGAAATTACTCAAGTAAATTGAATGCAACTCGGATTACCTTCCACTTATTTAGTAGGTAGAGGAAGTTATTTTCCTTTCAATTCCAATAACGAAAGATGTTAAGGAAAGAGAACAATTGCCATTCTGAATTTCCAATAAAATACACCTTGATAATCAGAAATTTTGGCAATTTGAATTTAATTAAACGTCAGAGTCTGTGAAATACAAGTAACATTGAGCCCGCAAATAGAAATGGCGGCAAACTGCATCTAACCTCAAAATAGTTGTTTTTTACTCATAGAAAGTATAACTATAACTATAATGTACGAGTGCTGTGCTCCACAGGGTGAAACATAATACGCAATGATTTGATGACAAAAATAAATAAAATATCATGGCGATGTCAATTTCATTTCAAATTGTACCAATAAACACCCCGAAGTCGTTTGTTTTTACGATTTTTAGAAAATCATTTGGACACTAATTGCCAATATACTCTTCCTATGTTTTCGATATTGAGAATTATAATGATTTTCGCCCGAACGCCTAGTAAATTAATACAAATATAAATAGGACTGATAGTAAGATAAAGCTGTCTTCTTGATAAAATAGGATATTTGATTCATTTTACTCTGCAAAAAAGTATCAAAATATACACCTTAGCCATAAACAAGATAAAATCACTATTTCTTCCACTTACGTTAGGAAGTGATATGGCCAAAGAGGCCTAATTCACAAAACCCAGGTTTCAAACGTTAGACATACACTTCGGATGTCCTGTGTACAGGGTGTCTCAGAAAGAATTACACCCTAAACTATAGGCGACCATATTAAGTAAGATATATAAGTATCACATTAAGAAATTTAAAAAAATCTTAAAACCACAATTACTTTTAACATTGTAATTGTAAATTCACTCGATTCGGTTGGGTAGTTTTGAAGAAATAAGCGATTATGTAGCACATGTCAATGGACACTTCCTTCCAAGTTTGCTCACAATAATGCAGATTTGATGTTAACTACCGCTGTTCAAGCTGTATTCTTTTCATTCCCCAGAACCGGCCTTGTTTAATATTTTGTGAGTTCAATGCCATTGTGTTCGTTTTATTATAGTAATAAACAATTACCGTGACAATTATAACAAAAATCCAATAAGAAAAGCAAAACCTGGTAAATAACAAGAATGATCATCTTTATTAGAAAACAACACCAATAAAATCTGTAGAAAATGTTAGTTGAACTAGGAGGTGGCACTGCATAGAATGAATTGAGAAGTTTAATCAATACTTTAACAGGTGGATAAACTGAACAATAAGATTATTCACAATAACATTTTATTCAAATTAGACATCTTATTCCAATAAGATGGTGGATTCTACATTTAAATAATAAAGGCATGATTTGAGTGCAAATTCAAAATTCCCGCGTTTTAATCTATACTCGTGTTATATGAAATACTGGCACGAGACGAGATGGTTGGTCAACATTTGTCGCCCATACAAAAGGGCATTTGTGGTTTTCAGATATGCCGAAACTGGTCATAACATTACTCTGGTCAGGCAGGAATTTATATTAAAATTCAACAGAAATCTTCTTTGCAAGAAGACAATCTTAAACAATGTTAAGAAGTACATTGAAACGGGTACAAGTCACGATTTGAAAAGAGTCGCTGGGTGGAAGGCGGGAGAACCGCCCGAACTGTACAGAACATTGCAGGCCAGCAGGACGGAGAGTTCTTCAGTCTAAATCCCAAGACAAAGTTGCAGACGTTAACAATGTGCACACATCCAAAGATGCAAGCTTTTAAAAGATTACCCACTTAGACCCCAATTTGAAGAATTATGATTATTTTTTCACCTGTTTGTCTGAATCACTTTATTACAAAATTGACGGAAGTGTCCATTGCCTGTGTTACATAAAAGCGCTTATTCTTCAAAAAAATAACTGACCGAATCGAGTGCTGTTACATTAAAATATTGAAAAATTGTGGTTCAGATTTATTTTAAAATTTAGCAAATGTGATACTTCACTTTTGTAGTTAAGGTCACCAATAGTTAGGGGGTAATCTTTTTGAGACACCCTGTACTTACACTGTAGGCCGATGCTGCAATTAGAAATACAGCAAGATAACTGGAAAAGTTGATGTCTCCAATTTCACCAGGCATATAAACGCCTACAACTGGAGCTTTTATTCAATTTTTTGTAATATCAAAACATATTCGTACAAATTATTGAATGTCAATGCTACTATTAAGTTTTAGGTTTACAGGGACAAAATGCTATACATTTACAAGAAAAATTCTGGCAAGCAATTCTGCCTAAACAAAACCCATACAATACAGCTGTTAAATACAGGTTCCACTCAAAATTAATATATTATCGCTTGTCATAATTTACATTAAGTATTAAGTTTGATTAAATCCATTCTACTTACAAAATAAAAAATAATAGAATCCTCATCAGTTCTCTGTTCTAGCTTCATTGGCATATTTTGCCTATGAAAAAGTATAGGATAACGTATAGCGCCCTTCCGCAAGGCAAAAGTATGTTGACAGTTTCATACCAAAGAGGTTCTTCTATATAGATAGAGAGGCAAAACGTTAACGTAATCTTTAGAAATTCAACCCGTCTCGCATTGTTTGCCGACCACAAAGAAAACCTAGAAAACCAACAATAGAAAGCAATGGCTGCCTCCGCTTCTCCACATATGGGGTTGCCGCGTTGCATATAACTAATCGGTTAGTGATACCAAATTATTGTATTTGTTAGAGGTGGCCAGGTGTCATAAGTTGTTGTTACCTGAATCATTGTGCGCAGATACCTTTTTCTATACATTTGCCATGCGAGTTAGGTGAAATGGTGTATTCATTGAGGCGGTTATTTAAATACAAGACGACTGATGTGTCAATTTCATTCGTTGTGTGGCATGGGTAGGACAAATTTGAACCACCAATGCACCCAACCATCCAACAACTGATATTTGGCGGGATTGTTATTGTTTGTATCGAATGACATTATGTGTGTATACAAGCCCAAACTGATAAGTATTCGTGCTGTGAATGTCAATATTCAAAAGGTCAGCGCCCAGCACGGACGACTGTTTTGAATGCGTTTCACCCCCTTGTTCAATACCAACTCTGGAGGCGACGATCGACTCTTTTGAGGACCGCCAAAACAGTAGGACGCAGTGGCATACTTCCTGTTATTTTTTACCAGGACCGTTGACCCCCGACCCCGTTAGGAACGTCACAAAAATTTTAAATCCAAGCGCTCCGATTTGCGAGTGCGAGTATCTAAGAAAAATTTAAATATCGAAATGATATTAAATTTTCGGTTCAATGTATGTAACTTACCACGGCATATAAGATACTAAACTTGATTTACAGTAGAAAATTGGTTTTTTAGCACTATGTGCATTTCGCGCGAGGAAAATTAAAAGCTAAACACGCGAAATACGTACCAAAATGGTGGCGAAGCAGACGTCACGACGACACAAAAGAAACATATTAGGCCATGAAATTCGCCATCAACGAAAAACGCTACAGAGTAAGCTCTGATGGACATTTAGGAGAGTCAACCATCGTGTCAACAGAAGGAAAAGTTTCTGGACAGAGTCGAGTTAGTTGGGATAGGGGCCAGGGGGAAAAAGAAATATGAGGCCTGATTCACCTGTTTCCTGAACGAATTGAGATAATCTGGCTTTTAATGTTGCCATCATTGTCAAGCTTTGTGTTCCTTCGTATCCAAAACACGGGCGCTCATAAGTCAGTAACATTCAACTCACTGTTACATTGAATACCACTGAGCAACTTACGTAGACAGAATTTGAGAGCGTGTTTTTGTGACTGTAAATGCGCTTACGCTGACTTGAATGATTTCATTAAGCATAGAATTGATTTCTCTATGCTTATCGGACTACATGTGTCAATAGAGTTAGCTTGAAATTTAATCCTGATTTTAATTTTCCAACCACAGCACATGCCCCTCAGTCAATGCCCATACCTTAGGAAAAGTACTAGAGGTAGAGGTGACACGATGGGGTTGAATCTACTATAGTTTGGTTTGCATGCCTGACAATGACACGCAAGCAAGACGCAAGTAGATACGAAACTCTTGCAGAAAGAATTTTTGTTGACGCTAGAAGAAAATCGAGCTTAATTTGTGTCTCTTGGAAACTTTAGAAGGAAGAAATAGGTGGTTAAGTTTGTTATATTAATTTTATGGGAAACTGCCTGGTTTTACAGAAAGCAATGCACTTAAAAGATAAGAAAATGTAGTATGATGACTGAATGCAGGTGACGGCAGTTGATGGTAAATTAGTGTATGTTGGGTAAGACTGATGACAAAATCAATTGAAGCTACTCCTACCACAGACCCACCCAAATGAGATCAGGAACAATAATAAATTGATATAATTAAGAGTATAACTTGAATTTAGTCTTTCCGGGAGCGGCCTGGGCACAGAGTTGTTGAAAAAGAAAGTATACCCCTATCCGGAGCGAACCCGAAAACTCCGTATTACTTGAATAGCGGCTTGCTAACTGAGCTAACAAGGTGGTTATGTTTAGCAAGCGAAAGATCAACTCTATAGGTATGAGAGTTGATCTTAGTTGATCTATCTGTAAACTATATTTTGGACAACGTGTTTCAAACTGAATTTTCTACAAGTGCGGTAATTGCATCGATATAATCATATCAGAAGATGAAATATACCAATAATTTTATCTCACATGTTTTTTTTTTTTTTTGCTAAAACGGGAGTCATTCATTTTGATACGATGAACCATTCGCAGGTACTTGAAAAAATGTAAACATTTCAATAATTCCTAATTTATAAGTTTGGCGGAATAATAGTGTGTCAGTGGGTCAGGTTACGGAAAAACCCCGTGGTTTAGTAGGAAAATTGCTCCTAGATCTAACAAGACCAAATAACGTACCTCCCTTTTTGCAGTGATGGTCAGGGACCCGGTTCCAATAAACTCGTGCGTAATCCTACGTGTGTACTAACTAATGAGTAGTCCTACATAACAGAACCTTTTCTCACAGTTATAAAGTGTTGGAGTTTGGACAATGGGACACTCAGGCATACATAGTATGCACGTAGATTACGACTGAGTTTGGGAACGTGACCCATGTGCAGAGCGATACCTCATATTTGATTAGTAGCATAAACTGTTTAAAATGCTGATAAGTATATTCTTTCGAAAAAAAACGATCTTTTATGCTGGGAGGGGCGGGGGTGAATCGGACAAAATGATGATGTACCATTATCACTCGTTTATTAAAGTCGATAGCTGCTCTGTGCCAGTCAAGTTTATTTGATTACCAGGTATATGTTTCCCATCAATGTGACCATGTTCTTCTGTATCACACAGCAGCTATCTAATCGTTCTTATTTCCGCGAGTTATCATGTTTATTGAGAAAGCGGATTTACAGACGAGTATCGGGTATTAGTCCATTGATATCATGTTACCATACAAAGCCAGTGAAAAGGTTGGATAACCACCCATGATTTCTGGCAATGTGAATGAACGGAAAGAAAATTAATCTCCTTTCCTGCGTTGTGTGTGAGCCTCTATCAGAATTTACTAAGCTCCATGCATTTCTGGGTTGACTGAGAACCTCCGTCTTGACCAGTGGAAACGATTCTGGTCCACGTGTTTGGAATATCGCTTTTGGATGAATCTACTATAGTAATAATGGCATTGACATGCATAACACTATACATTGTGCGTCCAACATGCTATTGGCACATTTTAAAAAATTAAAGGCGTCAGTAACTCACTGCTCTTGTTGTTAAAGACACTATCGTGATTTTCCCAAATGAGTTAAAAAATATTCAAATTTACAGGATAGCTAACATGAAGGATAAGTCTGTAAATCCATAAGTCCTTTTTCAGAAAAGAAAGAAAGAAAACGGCAGTGGTTCAAAGAATTGAATCTCCATTCAATTACGTGTTGTATTAAGTGTCCGTTCGGACAGTAATGGCTCTTAAAATATCCGATTGGTCCTATTAGGTGCTTCTGGACTTGTATGTAGGATACCTGTATTTGTTAGAACACATTGCAAAAAAAACGGATTTTTATAATTTTTTCGGTTTTCTGATTTCGCAAATCACTCATAGTGCTTTTATTCACTGTGAATAAAGGGTGGATGAACCGTAGTTATATGGTTTTCATCTTATTGGATTGACATTGACCCCAAAACTCCATCTGCAAAGTTTCCGCCGACGATTTATTTCAATCCGGTTGATGTGATGCTGAGAGCTTAAAGACGGATTTTGTAAGCCATTGAGGGTTGTACATTTACTGCACCCAACATTGCCTGCTCCTAGTTGAATTCAGCAGCCTGACGGAATAAAGTGCACGTGATACTGTACTTTAGTCCGTCAAGGCTGTGAATCAATGGGATCAGAAAAAAGTGGGGTCCAAAATGTACCAACCCAGCCATAAGATACTGTGAAAATTAATATTGGTTGACCAAAATGTGGACATTTTAGCTGATAAATAAAAACAAAATCTTTTATGTCAACGATTTCACATGTGTAAAAAAGAAAAGGTGCTTTCGTAAGATACTAGAATATTTACCACTTCCGGAACAAATATTGGCTCATGAGGCGAGGCACTATTCGCGATCGGGGGCCATGGACTTGAAATATTTGCTGACAAGAAAATGGGATCATTTTACACTACCCAAAAACACAGAACGGATTGAAATAATACACTTCTTAATTTGTTTTTCTTCTTCATCTTGCTTCTTCATTTTCGCTGTCTTTTTCTTCGTCGTCTTCTGTTCTACGTCTTCTCGAATTCTCTTCAAGTTTATTATGAAAATAAAATAGATAATCCAGGAAAATACCCTTTTGTTTTCAACCTCTTTTACCAGATTGAATCAAGAGTGCTGTTTGCCAAATTACGAATCATTTCGAGTTCGAGTTCGGTACCAGGCCAATCCTTCCAAGTTATTCAAGAAGGCACTCTCCACCCAAGAAGATGCAAAGTTTTTTTTTTTTTTTGTTTTTACATCAAGCTAAGGACTGGGGAATAGGCAGATGGCGACATTTGCTGACAACAAAGAGGGTTGTTAGATACCAATATGGTGGCGGCGTTGTAAGGACATTGAAAATTCACCCAAAGAGTGGAGTCTTACCACCTCCCCACTTTCATACCTCCAGAAAACTAACAAAATAAAATATATTACCGAGTTTTGCGCTAATTTCATGATTTGACCCCCTCAGAAATACAGCTTGTCCCCATCCCCCAACATTAAAGGTCCCAGGAAATGAGATGATAAACCTACTCCAAATCTTTACGGGACACTCCATTCCAATAAATAGGGCCAGAAAAAAGAATACACTACCAGTGACATCATTAGTGAAACTATTGATTTTCAGTCAGTGTCATGAATAGATTCACACCAGTCACCTGGAATTTTCTATTACTCTCTGAAAAATCAATAGTTTCACTAATGATGTCATCACCAACCCAAATATTGAATGCTTTCTAGTCCCTCCATGTAGACTTTACACAAACCACATCAATTCTATTTGCATTTCCTGGGGCCTTTAAATTGTTCTGGTTACACCACTGTAGCTATGTATTATATTCAGCGGTAGACAATTTGGACACGCAATTAGTGCTGGTTCTGTGTTAATAGTGATTTAGGAATATTTCTTACACAATATACATATACATATGATAAGCCTACATGTTTAGCGGTAACCATTCATCGGGTGTATTACATAGTGACGGATGTTGAGCGGAAATACGAAAGAAGACTTTCTGAGAAAATCGCTTTTGAAAAATGTCAAACTTGGGAGAGTCAATATGCATCAATACTTTAGGTTCAACTGATTAAATTCAATATAAAAACGAGATTAAGACTTGAAAATTTATATTGTATTTACGCCGATAAAACGTATGAAATTTAATGGTAAAGTTAACCATCGGTATAATACGCAAAGATGTGAGTTTTTTGCCATTTTACTGTATGATACCTATCTAGCGGCCGCAGCCGAGATGCCGCCCTCCATGAAGCGCCAAATGTCCCTGTCCATCATTAAGTTGGGGATGTCAGAATAGACCCTGAGGATGTCTCAAGCAATCACATTAATGGAATTAAAGGGGACTATTTGGGCATGGTAACCTCCAAAATGCGACGTCTGAGACAACTTGATGAATCGCACGATGACAATGACCAGCAAATCGTGCTCGGCGCTGGAAGTACATGTGAAATGTATTTTTGTGAAAATATCATATACAATCTTGCAACCAAGGTTTTTCTAAATCAAAATTGTATGAGGATTCCAACAATCATGGGTGTCATTTTTAAAATGTGTTCTTGGATGAATTCTAGGGGGCAAAGTTTATACAGGGGTCAAAATATAAAATGGAGCAAAATGTGTTTTTAAAGTATACCATCATGTTCAGTATCTTTCAAGGATAACGAAAAGGTATAGTTTGTCCTACCTGAGGGTTATAGTACAAGAGTTATAAGGCAAAACGCGTTCAAGGTCACACGTGGTAAAATTCCAGATTCATCGGTTTGTTTTTAAAATGGTGCCAAATTGTTCGTCTTACTGTACAGAAGCCGAAAATATAAAGATCGCGTAGTCAATTCTGGAGCCCCCTAATATCTACTAATGGGAGTCCGGAAGAAAATCAGCAAAATATTTACGACTAGTGATTTTGTCTGCTAATGTTGAATTTAGAGGCAATTATGCTGGGTCAGTAATTTTGGAATTATTGTGAATTTTTGTTTCAATTTCGATGAAAAGATATTCAAAATCAGAACTAATAAGAAGATTTAGGTCAAGAATTTATTGCATCTGTCAGTGCGACCGATGTTGGGCCAAGAAAAAAGTTTCAGAAGACCGCGCGCATTTTTTTTAAATTGGTCTTTTAATAGCGCATTTTCCTTTTAGGTTTTTATTCACTGGAATTTTTTTTGTTGGAAAAAAATATTAGGAACAATGAAAAAGTAGATCAAAATGCATTTTTTTAAATCTCGCATTTCGCATTAGCTTTTTTTTCCAGAAAAAAGTGCATTTCGAATTTGCTTTTTTCACATTTCTTCTTTGCCTTATATCGATTGATGTTAGTGAAGAGAGGCAGAGCATTGTCATCTTTGAGTCATGATTCACTAAATGCCAAGATGGGAAATTTATGATTAGGGTTTGTAAATAGTCGGTAGTAATAATTTGCATTATGATCATCATCGTCGTCATTATTTAAACTGAATGCGTTTATTGTTAAAGATTGCAGTTTGTTAAATCATTATCATTATCAATAATGTGATAAAAAGGAAAACTTATTTCTAAACAGTTTCTACAATACCATACATCATCAGTCGAGTATGTTGTAGTGTATAGTCAGAGCTGATCTGAGAACAGTGTATTTCGAACTGAGTGACGGCAGATTGTACAAGTGAGATATGTGTTCCTCCTGATGATACATTTAAGACAATAGGTCTTACAAAACATTTAAGAACAAATAAACAAGCAGACACCAAAGTATTGTAAATAACAATTTACAATACAAAAACTTATGAAGAGAACAAAAATACAGTAAAGTATTGTAAATGGGATTTACAATACCAGTTTAACAAAGAGGTACAAATCAGAAGATTTGTTACTTGCACAGCAAACCCGGGATTTTTAAAAGTATATATTGGAATATAGACCGTATCCAATAGCCAGCCATGTTGGTGGACAAGATAGATGCATTCCAGTACTACAATACATTCACCTGTCAATGATCCCTGTGCAATCGCTAAACATGGATCGATTGACAGCTTAATGTATTGTAGTCCTGGAATGTATGCATCTTGTCCACCAACATGTCTGGTGGCTGACGTCATATTGAATACGGTCTATTAAATTGGGCACCACACCTTTTTTAAATCTTCACCGTGAGAACATATCATTGAACTGCAACGCTTCTTTTAATTCTGGCACAAATCGTCACATCAGAATGAACATAATAGGTATGATAACAATATACATAAGGATATTCTTGAATGTTTTGATTATTATTCCCATTGTAATTGGTTTGCACCTTTCAAATTCTTGAACCGGTCGTTTTAATTAAGCAAAAAATTTCTGGTGTTAAATACACTGTTTGCTACATAAGTTGGACTATAATATTTTTCCCACTGTTTATGGAAGATTCCTTACAATGTGAGTTATTTATGATATCTAGAGTGTATAAATCGCCACATAACTTGATTGATCAGTCTGTTCCGAACAATCGCCATGAACGTAGTCCCCCAATTAACCCTTTTACGAACTAGGTCCTTAAGCAAAGGGGGCATTTGAACAGCAATTAGATTTTTGTTTCATGGTTTTCAGCATCATTTAGTTTTACAGTAATACATTTTTGGTGATTTCATGCATCGAAATGTTCATAGTACTGTTGTAAATGTCAATCAAGTCACTACATCGAGTATGCCACCCCTGGCATGACTTGCGGTCGAGACGTCGCGGCATACTGTCCACAAGGCCGTTTATGATAATCAATGAGCATGCGTCCCACTCTCGGTCCCCCCAGAGCCTGAGCTAACTCCGTAGAGTTTTGAGGGAGAATTGTTCCTGTCATTGATGGCTTCACCTAAGGCATCACCGGCATGCCTCAATAGGGGTCCAAATCAGGGGGCATCGGCCTGGTATCTGCCTCCACCCCCCTCCTGCCTTAAGAAATTGTCTCACTACCATCGGTCCTGTGTTGCGTGGCGTTGCATCGTCTTGCAGCCGAAATTGTTTGCATAAACCTTCTTTTGCATGTGCAGAACATTTAGTTTTACAGAATGTCCTGGTACACGACGGCGTTTCCCTGTTTCTGTCCCCAATCTGGTAACACAGTGACGTTTTTCTTTTCTCTTCCATAATGAATACTGGCCCTGCATGCCATCACTAAGTCACAACCACCTTAAGTCGATTCCTGAAATACATCTATCGTAGGTTCTCACCCCACGTAATCGACGAAACCTTTGTCTATATCTTTGATGGGTCAAGAATGTAGGCGCTCCTTGTTCCTAAACCAACATTTCGCCAGTGTCCCGGCTGTAATCTTCTGTTTCCCTATCTGCGAAGATCGATCAACTCGGTGGGAACGGTTAGGTGTGAACATTCGGTCATTCGTCTTGCTCGATAACCATGTTGAAGCAAACACCTCCGATCTACAATTTGGCGGGAAGGTTGAGTCCATAGTGTCTTCTTCAAACGACGAAGACTCCTCTTTCGCCATTTTCCCCCCAGGGCTCGCGACACGGATATGGACATTCAGCGATCTCTCGTGTGGTATTCAATCGTTGTCGTCATGAAGACTTTTTCGGTGGCCTCAGATTACCCACCTCTCGATGTATCTGCGGATTTTCCAGACGGTACTCTGCGATATCCTGAAAACGGCGACGTTGCTTGTTTGTATCTTTCCCGTCGGAGGGCAAGCACTCTTCGGCGTATTTGACAATGCCGTTTGACGAGGCATAGTCTCTTGAACCTCTGTGTCAGTTTTTGACTGTAAAGGAACCAGCTCTGAAAAAATGGTCCTGCCTCCTTGCCTACCGACAAGGCTTGACTGAACAGGGAAAAGAACCAACACAGATCACAAAAAACCCTTAAGGGCTATCATAGGCGCTATTATTGTATTTATTTCGATCATTTTGAGTGGTTTAGCCAATTTTTGCCGGCAATTTTGGTAATAATTGGTATTTAGGCCGCCATGTTGATTTAGAGTAAAAATCCGTGTGGCCGATTAGTGAATACTAGTGAATATGTGGTAGGAAGTAGATTAGTTATGACCTGAGATATACTTGTCTATCCACGTCCTGACGCATAAACACGATAGCACTTATTTACCATCCCACTGGAGATCAGCAGAAGGCCTTAAACCTCGTCTACCTGAGCCAATTTTGGTAACAAAACTCCCTAAGGGGGGGGTCCCCAAACCCCCGTGATTTTCGTTACGGAACAAATCCGATCTTGTAAATTTGGTACCACAGGGTAACTTAGAGTTCTTCTTTCTTTCCATTGGTAATCAAAATAATACGAACAATCCTATTAATGGCGTCACTATACGTCATACATGTTGAGGAAACGACAAAATACTGAATAGGGTGGAAAATTGATATTTTTGCGCACTGTTTAGCGACTCCCAAAACATTATTATGCCAGCAAAATGCGCTCATTATATAAAACCATAGTCATTTCCTCCCATCAAATTAAGCCAAAAAACCGCATGAACAATTGACTATGTCGCTAAGATTTTTGGCGAAATTGAATTTTTCCCCCATGTTTCCTCTATGAAAATTGACAATTTTGCTGACATGCGAACTTTATGACGTCCATTGTGACGTAATCTACAGGCACGTTTGTATTCATTTTTGGTATCAATGGAAAGAGGAGGAACCAGCTATATTTGGTACCAAATCATTGGTACTGTGATGTTTTCCTGTGTTGTCTATAGCATGTTGGTACTCTCTCCCGAAGGGTGGTACCCCCCCCCCCCCCCCCTTCGGTAGACGAGGGTTAAACATTAATAGGTTACATTTTTGAGTTAGAACAGCGCAAACACATTTTTCTGACTGCTATAATCGTACTACGCAATATTGAACTGTCTGATTAATTGATGAGTTCCCTGCCTTTAAGTGATTTCAAAATTTAAGATAGCTGACTGTGAATTAAACGAAGTAAACTTGAAAAGTTTCAACTAGAATGCAAATGCCTGACAAGATGAATGAATCTAGTAAACTATTTATTATGTTTGAAGATAAATTTTTACCAAGTTCGGTTGATACCCGGTGTAAGTCGAAGCTGCCGTTTTGAATTACCATGCGGTGTTAAATTGAAGCTGCTGAAATGCTAGACAATCCGTGGCCAAGTTTGGAAAATAGCCTCATAATGGCATAACTACATATAACTATTTTTAAAACCATTGGTTTGGTTATGTTTTCACAGGTCAATTCGCAAGTATATGGGACATTTTAATACTTGCCGCAGATCTTTTGGTTCAAAAATTATCCAAGGTGGGCTGACGGCAAGACAGAAGTTGTCTTTATTGGATGAAATGAACAAGGTTACTTTAAGATGGGATTAAAAAGTCAAGTAAACAGCCTTTCTCAAACAAATGGTAACAAATCAGAAAAGAAATTGTTAGATATATTGGGAGGGCGCGTTGGTGTAGCGGTACCTTATTGTTACTAATTCTTCAAATCGTTCTTCACCGTTTTCACTCCCCATTAAGCTGGACAAACTCGATTTTTTGTGTTCCGCCGCAGTAAACTGGAGTTATCTCTCAATTGGAACGAGACAAATGAGGTGACAACAAAAAGTATTGGAAGCCTGTTTTATTCTTTAATGTGACTACCAACACGACTCACGTACTGTTATATTTAATATTGAAAAAAAATTGATTGTACCATTTTTTTTTTAAACAGGCGACAAAGACAGAGGAGAGCAACATAGTTTCGGGAATAAATTTCTTCATGGCGCAAACGTGTCACACGTAAAATGAACTGATACAGGGTGAGTTATAAAAAACTTGCGCCTGATGTGTCCGCCTTTTGAAATTTTCAAGTACTGATCACAATAGTGAATATCATCTGATCGTCGTTCAGGTATCTTAAGTTTGCTGGGCCAGATCAGTTGGCACATCGGTAAGTTATAGACCTAGTTACACTCGTTTGAATCCAGCATTCGGTTTTTCTGCACTGTCCACTGAATCACATTTGCTTTGTCGGGCGCCTTGCATTCAACTGGGAATCCGTTGATAGGGTGAAAACCGGACTACTTGGTTTAAACGACTGCAGCTCGGCCTATACTTCCCATTTTGAATTAATCTTTGTCAGGCAAATTAAAGATAAAGAAATAGGGTTTCCGAATGATATCACATACTTATATTACATCTTATTTAAAAACTCAAATGGCGGATACAATCCGGGTCCAAGTTTTTTTTTTACTCACCCTGTATTATATTATACCAATTATGAGGAAATGGGGTTAAGGAAAATCCATTTCTAGAGGCTTCCAACTGTTTGAGGTAATCAGCGTTTTATATGCTGCTCATTTGCATATCTTATGCAATTAATGCAATATCACTGTCAAACTATAGATTGAGAGGTAAATATGCAGAAAATTAAAACAAATTCAAAAAAAAACGACTCTGTAAAATACATTGACTCCAAAATGAATGACTATGTATATTCTGTACCTTCATATTCCAGGTCGCATTTGATCTTGATTTGGACTACTACCCAACAGGAATGCTAAGTTCATAATAGCAGTTGGTTTACAGTTTTTCTTGATAGATGGAAAAGGCGGTTCCAATTCCCCTGACCTCAATGAGTTCAATGAAATGTCCTTGTCCCTGTAACGTATATGTATAGGATAAGGCCATTAGTGGAGTGCATTCGGGATATAATTGCATGTTTGGAGGTATTATAAATTAACATATGCATTAGCGGGCCACTGTGGAAAAGCGCTCGTGCCTCACATTGGCCCGCTTATCCCTATATTACTTTATTAAGGCCTCCAATCATGCAATTATCTCCCCGAATGCACTCCACTAATGCCGTAGCTGTCATAAACCACATGAGCATTATTTTACACACAACACCATACAATCATAAAAACAATATAATACTCTTTTCTGATATATTTTATGGATAACTTTTACAAATTTAATAACTAGAAATATCGTAGTTCTACGAATGTTCCACAACACTGGGGTTGAACTGGCCTAAAGCAGCATGCATTGGGAGAGAAGGGGTGAAAAGTTTACAATTATATTGATTGAAATTTCTATTATTTACCAGCTGAATACGGTTAGCTCTTTTGACATAATTGCCTGATTACATTGGAACGTAGCGATTACGCATTAGTCAATACTTCTTTACTTCACCATCGGATTTGGATGAATAAGCGCAGTCCGTTTGCATGCCCGATAATTATGTCGATTTAAGTTCTTGATGTATTGCATCTCGTCGTATAGGTCAATCGAGAGTTATTAACCCGCAAATTTTAAAATAGACAATTATAGGACTTACTGCCGTTATAAAGTTTGCTTGTTTTTTAACACACCATCAAATAAGATTTTCTATTTTGTATGACTCTGGTAGTGAGTGTCAATCTGATTCTTTCTCTTTCCCGTTCGTAAAGCCCATACCTGGGAGTTTGTGGTAATGAACGTTCTGGCCTTGGTATTATGGCATTACCATGGCAAGTGACTGTTCAATGCGCTTTCACTCGGGGGAAATACAAGCATGCGTGCTGGCGTGCGTTAGTAAATTCTATTGTTTCATAATGCACGCTTGATAAGGCGACCCCATGATATTCACGCATGCATATCAAATCGGGTCTATGCACGCATGCATTTTCAAATCGGGTCATAATGTACGCATGCATATTCATATTTGAGTTAAATTCGTGCATTCGCGAATATAAATTTACGCGAGAAAAACCACTCGAAATAATGCTCTATGGGTTATATATAAATATAAGGACAATGGAAGAGCACTTTTTTCAAGCATTAACATTTTCTCTTCTGAACAGCAGATTCAGAGCCCTAATGTTACATACGTCTAAATGCTGGTGTCTTTGATGTTAGATGCAAAGCAAAATGATTGCAGGAGATTTTAATATATCAAATATTCATGATCTGTGTTTGATTGTTCGTAGTTTTTCTACTGCTTTTCTGTTCTTTTCTCCTTCTGTGTTGTTAAGTAGTTTTTGGGTTAGCCACTTTGCTATTGTCACATGCCACTGTTTGGTCTATTCCCGCCAAGCTACTTTTGACTTTGTCCCTGCCCTGTGCGGACTCTCCTTTGCAGCCATGATGCTTCTGTAATCTTCTGGTTGGTTTATCTAATTAACTTATAGTGCAATTTAATGTGATATCTTTTAATGTGTATGTTTTGTATGTTTTTAAGCTGGCAAATAAAAATGAAATGAAATGAAAAAAAAGAGGAAAGGAATAAACTACTATTTTACTTATTGTAGTATGATCCGAGACCATCTATGAGAAAGTATCGTCAAGAAGCTGTAAAAGCCTGCCGCTTACAACGCGAAATTGGTAGCGAATGTGTCCGAAAAAGGCTGCAAGCAAAGGCTAGAGGTGAAGCCTTACCCGATGACGTACTGACGTTGATGATGGAAACAGACGATAGGTTTGATGACTTTGACAGTGCGGTTGATTTGCCACACATACTGGATGAGTTCGTAACGTTCTTCATTGCAGGTATTTGCCTCTCATTAAGAATACCTAAAATGAACATTCGCTAAACAATGTTCATGCGGCAATGTGTTGTCTAGCCACCCATTAGGCCTCTATCTGTTATCTAAACGAGATCTTTATAGTTTAAAAGTATTTGCTTTCTACCACAAAAACAATCTAGTGTGCCTTCTGTATTTTCAGCGGGAATCTTCAAAACTCAACTGTGTTAAAGGAGGATGGTCCGATTTAAGTATATAAGGTTTTCATCTTGATAGAATGGCCTTCACCCCAAAACCCCATCTGTAAAGTTCCGCGCCGATATTTCAATCCGTTTTGATGTGAGAGCTAGAAACGTGATTTTGTAAGCCCCATAGAGTACTGTGTATAATTAATATTGGTCGACCAAAATGGAGTACATTTTCACTCATAACTTCCAAACCAAACATCCTTAAGCCCTAAGATTTCACAGAGTAATGAGAAAAATAGTAGCTTCCTTTAGATACCAAAATTTTGACCACTTCCGGTAAAATTTGGGGGTCTGGGGACAAGACTATTAGCGATCGGGCCATGGACCTTTAAGATTTCTTTTTAAATCAACTTCATCTTCGTCATATGGCATAATGTTGTATTACCAAGGGTTTCACTCCCATAATAGTGCTCAAAGATAGACCCTAAAGAAATCACTTTCCCGAAGACATTTTTGCACGAGATTTATACCACAGGATCATAAGGCAACAGCAAATCAGCAATTCAAAGGTGAATTTTATTGTTTGGGCTGTAATTTAGGGGACGACAAATGCTGATGAGCCTTGCACTTACATCACAAACTAATTTGATGTTGATATCTACTCTAAAAGACCTATCTGACTATTTAACGCAAGACTTGCTATTTTAAGCAATCTTGAATTTTTAAGGGTGTTGCAAAATACACGGCACTTTCCCATAGAGTTTTTACAGCAACGGTTTTGCAAGATCTACCGCATGTATCAAAAATTGTGCATGACGAAACACGAAATTGTTTATTCAACTTTGACGAAGTTGTTGTGGTCATAATCGGCATAATTTCTTCTCTCTATGCTGAAAACATGAAGGCATTTGTTAAAGAAATGGGACAGATATGATAGATTTTCTAGGATGGTCCATTTTGACCGCATTCCAATGGGACTTACACAGTTAAGCTGGGTTTTCAGTTCCATCATAATGTCTGAATATTGTGACAAATCTTTCTGACCTTTCTGAGTAAATTTGCAGAAAAGTGATAATCAGTGCATCAATTCAATGTATTAGATTATTAATTTTAAACATTGTAAACATTCAAAAAGCCAATTATCACCTGGCCCAGAGAGTAAAAATGGGATTTTTGGTTTCAAGTAGGCTCAAGTCCATTGTCATAAGCTGGAATAACTTTAACCCTCGTCCAACCAATAATAATAATAATAATAAATGCATTTTATATGGCGGAAATAAGTATGTTTTCAGGAGCCGCTTATAGACACTGGTAGAAGGTGCCTCTCTAATATTAACAGGAAGCTTGTTCCACAGCCTACGACCAATTACGTTAAATGATTGGTCACCAAATCTACGCTTGGTACGAGGGACAACAAGCCGTGTAACATCAAAAGAAGACCGTAGCCTACGTCTAGTACCATCGGAATTACTGGCCATCACATTATACGAATTTAGACTGTTTGGGCTGTAATTTAGGACACGAAAAATCCTGATGTTGATATCTACTCCAAAAGACCTATCTGACTATCTTACTATGGTATAACTTTAAAGCGGTACTGGCACATTTTCACAAAATATGAAATTTCTTCGATTTGCTCTCAAATGATAGTCTAGGCCTTTGGAAGAATAGAGATACATTTTACACATAAAATAACATACTCAAAAACAGAGGTTAAAGACATCCAGGTAATGTGTAGGCTAATTGAATCAACAAATATTACATGAATATCATAGACTCGTACTCATTGATATTAAAACCACAAAGGTCACAGACCGGTCAAACAGGGTTCATGCCGTTGGAAACATGCATACGGCGTGCATTTCCTTGTATTAAACGCATTTTCCGTCGTCTGCTGAATTAATGTGACCGGCGACATTAATTACAAAATCGTTCTGTTTACCCATAAGGATGCTGATTTGGTCTTAATCATTTCAGGTGAGGGCTAAAATATATTAAAGGTTTACAACCATGCAAAAATATCAATTTTGAAAAAATCTATTTTTCAAATGTGCCAGTGTCTCTTTAACCCTCGTCCAACCAATAATAATAATACATAATAATAATTACACTGACATTATAAATGGCGCTCTAGAGAGAACACAGCGCCTTACAACAATTACTTAAAATACGAAATTAATATACAGCATAAAAAGGACAACTAACAAATCCAAGGTTAACAATTTTTTAAACATCAGGAAATAAGTATGTTTTCAGGAGCCGCTTAAAAACACTGGTGGAAGGTGCCTCTCTGAATATTAACAGGAAGCTTGTTCCACAGCCTACGATCAATTACGTTAATGATCGGTCACCAAATCTACGCTTGGTATGAGGGATAACAAGCCGTGTAACATCAGAAGAAGACCGTAACCTACGTCTTGTACCATCGGAATTACTATTGAACAAATTATACAAATTTAGACAATCAGTAAGGTGTGATGGAGCCTGGCCGTGAAGAGACTTATACACAAAGAAGGATTGATTAGCAAGCGACCAATGAAGAATGATCAAAAGTTTTGACGAGCTCTGGCCACGACCACATGCGAACACCAAACGCGCAGTTTTATTTTGCAAGCGCTGGAGCCTTTTGAGATCTATTTCAGTGGCACCATATAAAATTTAGTAATGAATTGGCATAGACAATGCGGGACAAGACCAAAGATCGTACAGCATGGTTGCAAGTATCAAAAGTGATAAATCTACATATAGGCAAAAAATTACGTATATGGTAATTTACACTCTTACAGATAGCTCCAATGTGATTGGACATACTCTTGGAGGAATCAAACATAACGCCAAGGTTCTTTACACACACAAATGCAGGAACATAGTTGTTACCCAGATCTAATCGTATTGGAGGAATATTTTTCAAAACATAAGGCGTGGCAAAGACAATGACTTCTGTCTTTTCTTGATTCATCTGCAGCATGTTATTTGATATCTAGGTGTTAATATCAGATATACTGTAAAGCTTGAAAGTTTTTGAAGAGCATACTCACCACAGGGTTTCGTGTACACAGACGGCTCGATCGTTTATTTTAAAAATTGTAACTAAGTCGAAGACAAACATATATTATTGTATTATATGAAAGATAATTGTCACAGAATAACTTGTGGGCTGAAAAACTTTAAAGGTGCAAACGAGAGATTTCACATATCAGGTGTCCCTAAAAAATGGAAAATACCGATTTTTGCCCTGATGTAAAGCTTTCCATCAAAAATAACCCCGCCTGAAAGGATTAAGCTGAGAAATATTTCTTTGGTACAAAAATTGTGAAATTTCTAATTTCGTATAGGAGCAAATACGAAATTCAGCCTATGTTTTATATTGAAATGTAAGCAAAAAAGAATCGCATTTTTTCTCTCTTTTAAGGCATTTCTGTAGCCAAATACAAGGTAAGAAATCTATTGAGTGTCTAGTCTATATGAAATTACTTTCATCACACACTATTTGGGTGCCTCAAAAATCTCTCGTTGCACCTTTAAGGGAAAAATCGTCCATGGGTTCAAAATGCAACAAAACTTGCAAATTAATGAAAATTTGGCTGAAAATCCAAGATGGCGGCCGTGAAGCTATTGTTTTTCAGGTGCTCACAAAAATAGTCATCAGGAAGAAAATTAAGACTCCAAAAAACGAAGACAAAATTCGTCTTTGGTTTCGAAATCCACAAAATATAGGAAATTGGTCACAAATCCAAAATGGCGGATATGCAATAAATGATCATGTCCGAACCCTGTGTCACAATCACCTGGAATCTGTGGATTAAACTGATTTATCAGCATAAAAATTAGGTATTATCAGCATACGAGTGAAAGTTAACATCATGATTCCTAATAATGTCACCGACTGGGTGAGTATACATTATGAAACCTTGAGATATAATCTAAACCAGGCAAGAGTAGTGTATGTGATACCAAAACTGGTTTCAAGCCTTTTAATCAAAATATCATGGTCAATGGTATCGAAAGCATCGCTCAAGTCAAGCAATACTAGCAAGACAGCCTTATTAGCATCCAAGGCTTGAATGTAATTTCTAACCTGGAAAAGGGCTGTCTCAGTACAATGTTGAGCTTTGTATGTATATTGCAATGGCTCACCAAGATCATGATCGCCAACATGTTGTATTACCTGACGTGATGCTGCCTTCTCAATCAATTTGGCAATGAATTTGATATTGGCAACTGGTCTATGGCTCTTAAGTAAATCATGATCCAAAGATATCTTCTTAAGTACAGGGACAATGATAGAATGCTTCAAAGTGTGAAGAAATATGCCTGTCAAAAGAGAACTGTTTACTATCCTGGTGATGATAGGTAACAGACATCTCAAGTTCTGTTTAATGAGCCAAGGAGGAAGTGTGTCCATAATGCAAGCCTTGTTGGACATTTGGCCAATTATTTCGGCAACTTCAGAGTCGGAGAGTGCTTTAAAACCTCACATATAGCATTTGCAAATCCTATCTGCCTGGAGAGATTCAGCATTGACAGTCATATTGTCCCTAATCTTTTCAACCTTATAAACAAAGAAAGTCAGAAAGTCATTGGCAAGATCAGCATCAGAGTTAGAGGGTTTTCTACGACATTCACGACCAAGGGGTGGTTACCACCCCCCACCACACACACACACACACACACACACACACACACACACACACACACGATATTTTCGTAATTAACGGACAAACATCATCTTGTTTGATATCAGTGTGTGTCTACATATGTCCTTATTCAAATGAAGTACAAACATATAAAGTTTTAACAATATGACGTGATGTCTTAACTGAGAGTTTATATCGTCACGAATCTTCCAAACAGGCCAATCGACCATAAGTCACATTTCGAGATATCGGCGATTGAAGTTTTAGAGAATTATGAACTTGCATATCTAAAATTTGAAACATTTTAGGAAAATGATTTTATGTGTACATTGTGGACATTGAAACGTTCATTTTGAGCACGCTTTCAATTCAAGTATCCTTTGTTTTCCTTGTCAAAATAGCGATTGGTCTGTTTGCAAAAACAAAAAAACGTCCTCTGTGTCTATGTCAAAGGAGACGAATGCGTATTCGCCTGTTTGGCGTACTCAAAAAGAGTCGCTTTTGTATGATATTCTAGCCATCATCATCTCTTACAGGCAAAATATGCCAATGAAATTAGAAAAGAGGACTGATGAGGTTCTATTTTTTTTATATTTTGTAATTAGAATTGATTTGATCAACTACTTAAGGGGTTTTGCGTGTTGTTACAGCCCCAAGAATTAACAATGATTTAT
>JAMKCH010046380.1:0-13848 GCA_023653785.1 Ophioderma brevispina | reverse complement strand
CCTGATCCCACACCTAGTAGGTCAGCACAATTATGACAGTGAAGTAGCGGCAAAAACAGTTAAAGGTTGGCATAAGCCTGCTCTCAAACGTAGACCCACCAAAAGTTGGAAACCGGCAAATGAGAAGTTAGAGTCTTTAAATGTCAGAAAAAGACCATTTATGTGTGAAATTTGTGATGCTGCCTATCCCAGAAGAATGTTATTGAACAGTCACCTGTGTGAAGAGCACAAGTTCACAAAAGAACAGAGTGATGCACATATTGCAAAAGTGTATGGTGTTGTAAATAGCCATCGTAGTCCAAGGTTTCCAGATAGTATGTTCTACTCTGTTGAGGTCAGTCTTGATGGATCTAATGATGGTCAAGGTGTCGGACGTCAGGATGGGGATGCAGAAGCAGCTGCATCCAAACCAAGTTGTCCGAAGTGTGGTAAAGAATTTGATCATCTTGCAAAGGCCCGTGCTCACTTTGAGAATGACTGCACAAATAATCCTTTACAATGCCACCTGTGTGGAAGTGGTTTTGAATCCATGTATGGGTATAAAGTGCACATGACAGTTCATAAAAACAAAGAAGCAGGAGTTGAATTTAAGTGTGAGACTTGTGGGAAAATCTTTTATCACAAGTATCTGTTAACCCAGCATGAAGCTACACACAAGTCTAACTTTGTTTGCGACTATTGTGGTAAATCTTTCCCACAGAATTGTCTCTTGCGACGCCATAGAAATCAACACACAAAGGAAAAGGTTTTTGCTTGTAGTAAGTGTCCTAAAGTCTATTACATGAAGAACAAGTTGCAACGCCATATAGCCAATGATCATGAAGGACGTATTCAGAAGATTGCCTGCCACATATGTGGTAAAATTGTAAGAGAATGTAGCATGAAAATACACTTAAATAATGTACACTCTCACATCGAATACATTAATTGCCCAATATGTGACAAAGCATTCAAACGTCAGAGTTACCTAGATGACCACACAAGGGAGGTTCATTGCGGAGGAGGCGGTGAAGAATATCCATGTACTTGGCCAAATTGTGGCAAGACATTTGTCAGAAAGAAGTCTTTGAAGACACACATGGACATGCATAATGATGTCAGGCGGTTTTCATGTAAGATGTGTGGGAAGAAATTCCGTGCTAAAAACCACCTGTTAAACCACACAAATTGGCATCAGGGTATCAGATCACACCAATGTGACCAGTGTGAGAAGAGCTTCCTAACCAAAGGTAATTTAACCAAACATTTGGCCACCCACCGGAAGAGAACCAGTGTACCTCTTGCAGCAGAGACCAATGATGGGGCGACACCTGCGGGTGCACCTGTACCACCTACAATCATACCTGTGGAATTAACATTGCAGGCTGTACCTAGGCCTGAGGATTTAGTACATAATCAATCTGTGGAGCTAAAGCCAATTACTTTTTACAATACCACCTTTGCTTCATAGATTGTATTTGTGATTTTAAGGATTCAGTAGGAATTAGTTTGAGAGTGTACTAAGGAATATCAAGAGTGGCCTTGTAGAATAATTTTGAATACATTTTGTTTTCTACTACAGTGATCATCTTCAGTTCCAAATTTATTGTTTTGGATAATCAGTCAACTTTTGTTAGAATGTCATCCATTTCACCATGTGTATGTACTTATAATATGATATAAAAGTTTTGCAGAAACTAAGGCAAAAGAACGCTACATGTAAGCTGAGATGAATTTAACTAACAGAGATTTGAAGCAAGTAATCAATGGATTGTTTGCAGCGTGCAGCGTCGGGTACGGTATCGTAATGTTAATTAAACGATTCCCTTGACTGATCGAGAAGCAGTACTCGTTATTCAATACATTTCAATGTATAACCCCCAAGATTTGAGTTTGGCGGGTTAATTTTAAATCATTGATGCTCACACGTTATTTGTCAAAACGCCTTGAACGCAGTTTAGTACTAATGACTTTTGCATATAAGCCATGGAAAAACTTTAAATGACCCCAATTTTGTACACTCATTTGTTGACTATAGGTAGAATTTGCTCAAATTCCAATGTATTAATGACATCCTTGGATATCTTCAAAATATACTGAGTTAACTAAAATGTGTATTTTCTCTTTTAATATCACAAAAATTGAAACAAATTTGGACCAATTTATTTCTCAAACTGTTTTTTTTTTAACAGAATAGGATCTAATTGGATATTTTAATTTTGAAACACAAAATTGGCAAAATTACCTCATTTGCGGATACCTCACTCATAGAAAAGTTAAGGTGCTCACAGCGCCATCGTGCGGCCAAGGCATTGCAAGCCGCAACAGACCTGCTTCGATACGCTCGAGCTGTTAACAATGGACTACGGCCTTGCTTCCGATCTCTGTTAAGTATATTCGTCTCAGATATAAGTACACCATGAACTACAGTTGCAGTTGTACCTTCCATGAAAGGTGGGTGTGATGATGGGGACCCATATCTCTGGACCCCTCTCCCCGCAATTTTTTTAAAATTATGTACATAAAATTTCGTAAACATTTTCATGCAATTACAGATATAATTGTCTAGAGACAAGTTGATAAATTCCCATTTGAGTTTTGCTAACTGGCCGATTTATTGATTATTTTACCATTGGGTTAAATGATGTATTTTGCCACTCAAAGATATGGTAAGAAAAGGTTACCCTGGTAAAGGTTTTCAGAGAAATAGAGAAAGTCAATCTATTGATTGGTTACTCATCAGAGATTATATCATGTTATATAACACATAAAATGTTTCTGTCATTTGATTGGTGGATAATATATCACATGATTAAAATATTTGAGACTAGTTCCCCAAAATTTCACAGGAGGGAAACAGTTCCCATAAAAAGCTACTTTTTCCCCCATCACAGGGAAATAGTTCATTTTTATGGGAACTTTTTTCCCTGCATTGGTATCTTGACTAGCCTTGAGTTGCGGTGGCAGCTGATCTGGACGAGACTTGGCAAGTTTTTCAAATGACAGAAATATTTTATATGTTATATAAAACAAATATTGACTGCTCTATATTCGTGAAACGGTGCAAAATACCCCCCCTCGGTGACTGGAGACTGTGAGCCTACTATTTTCCCTTGACCTTCGGTCCCGGAAAATAGTAGGCTCACGGTCTCCAATCACCTCGGGTAGTTATTTTGCACCATTTCCCCTCATATTTGTATACTATATTATGAAATTAGCAAATTAGATGTAAGAAAGGTGGTGGACCTCAGGGGGTTAATACATAACTACATGTGACAGGACTAATTGTTCCTATTCTTGATCTTGGTTTTGTGTGTGTGTATGTGGGTCTCCTCATATGAAAACAGCTTCAAATCAACATGAATTATGGTTGTGTATATGTTTAATGGATAAAGGTTTGCAATTAAAAGTTTTTAAAGTAAAGTTTGAAATAGTCAACTTAAAAGCTGACTATTTCAAAAGTATCACTTCAATTCAGACCAAACTCTTTAACAATAATCAGTGGGTGGGAGTGAAGGGGATGAGCTTTAAGATGGTTGATCTTAAAGCTCATGTAGGGGTAAAAATGGGGTCAAAATTAACTTTTTGGTGTAAATATGACATGCAATATACTTTTAATACTTGTTTTTTGACACAATTATTTAGAAATCAGTGAGAAAGAAATATTACAACAATTATTTGAAATTAACACATAAAATGCCACTGACACTAGGACAACATTTAATTTCAATTTTAACACTTTCCTTGGACCCATGCTAGGCAAATTCATGGGCCTCACACACCAGGGACTTAAGGGATAAAGATTGGTAATTACTGACATACCGTTGGCAAACGTGTGGGCAGACGAGCAGATATCGGGTTGCAGTTCCATTGAGAAACGGCCTCGAGGCGAGACACTCTGGCTAGAAAACTAGGGCAGGCTCCAGTCAGAATTGCTATGTCTCACTAGCTTTTTTTTTTTTTTTTTTTTTTGGTAGAATTTGCTCAAATTCCAATGTATTAATGACATCCTTGGATATCTTCAAAATATACTGAGTTAACTAAAATGTGTATTTTCTCTTTTAATATCACAAAAATTGAAACAAATTTGGACCAATTCATTTCTCAAACTGTTATTTTCTTTTAACAGAATAGGATCTAATTGGATATTTTAATTTTGAAACACAAAACTACAGTTGCAGTTGTACCTTCCATGAAAGGTGGGTGTGATGATGGGGACCCATATCTCTGGACCCCTCTCCCCGCAATTTTTTTAAAGTTATGTACATAAAATTTCGTAAACATTTTCATGCAATTACAGATATAATTGTCTAGAGACAAGTTGATAAATTCCCATTTGAGTTTTGCTGACTGGCCGATTTATTGATTATTTTACCATTGGGTTAAATGATGTATTTTGCCACTCAAAGACATGGTAAGAAAAGGTTACCCTGGTAAAGGTTTTCAGAGAAATAGAGAAAGCCTATCTATTGATTGGTTACTCATCAGATATTATATCATGTTATACAACACATAAAATGTTTCTGTCATTTGATTGGTGGATAATATATCACATGATTAAAATATTTGAGACTAGTTCCCCAAAATTTCACAGGAGGGAAAAAGTTCCCATAAAAAGCTACTTTTTCCCCCATCACGGGGAAATAGTTCATTTTTATGGGAACTTTTTCCCCTGCATTGGTATCTTGACTAGCCTTGAGTTGCGGTGGCAGGTGATCTGGATGAGATTTGGCAAGTTTTTCAAATGACAGAAATATTTTATATGTTATATAAAACAAATATTGACTGCTCTATATTCGTGAAACGGTGCAAAATACCTCCCCTCGGTGATTGGAGACCGTGAGCCTACTATTTTCCCTCGACCTTCGGTCTCGGAAAATAGTAGGCTCACGGTCTCCAGTCACCTCGGGTAGTTATTTTGCACCATTTCCCCTCATATTTGTATACTATATTATGAAATTAGCAAATTAGATGTAAGAAAGGTGGTGGACCTCAGGGGGTTAATACATAACTACATGTGACAGGACTTATTGTTCCTATTCTTGATCTTGGTTTTGAGTGTGTGTATGTGGGTCTCCTCATATGAAAACAGCTTCAAATCAACATGTATTATGGTTGTGTATATGTTTAATGGATAAAGGTTTGCAATGAAAAGTTTTTAAAGTAAAGTTTGAAAAAGTTGACTATTTCAAAAGTATCACTTTAATTCAGACCAAACTCTTTAACAATAATCAGTGGGTGGGAGCTAGTGAAGGGGATGAGCCTTAAGAAATATTACAACAATTATTTGAAATTAACACATAAAATGCCACTGACACTAGGACAACATTTAATTTCAATTTTAACACTTTCCTTGGACCCATGCTAGGCAAATTCATGGGCCTCACACACCAGGGACTTAAGGGATAAAGATTGGTAATTACTGACATACCGTTGGCAAACGTGTGGGCAGACGAGCAGATATCGGGTTGCAGTTCCATTGAGAAACGGCCTCGAGGCGAGACACTCTGGCTAGAAAACTAAGGCAGGCTCCAGTCAGAATTGCTATGTCTCACTAGCTTTGAGTAATGGTTCAACTTCACTGTGCTAAAACAATGGAACCGCTGAAGTGAATCTGTACTAGAAGTAGCCCAAAGTCAGGGGAAAGTGTTAATCCAGAAAATGTTCTAAAAATTGTTGTGGGTATGGGTACTATGTACAGGTATTAGAAAAATGTCTATAAAAGTAATGATTTTGAAAATGCGATAAAATGTCGCACTTGATGCCAAATCATCATACAAAGGTTTATGATTTGCAAATCATCAGTTCAACCCTGTAATAATCATCCAAAAGCAAAAATTTCTTTCAAATAACAAACCCAACTGCGAGTTTCCAGCAATACTCTATTTTGGTGCAACATTTTTGGATTGTATTGTACCTGCTTATAATAAATAAATGTCGGCATTTTAATGTCAGCGCTTTTTTTCACAATGTAATCAAAGCGCTTTACATTTATTCATGCGCGGCCACTATAATAGTCACTGCCTTATTAACAAATGCACCAGGCATACTCATACCATTGGACGGCGCTCAATGGAAATATTCTAACAGCTCCCCCATTTAGCACCTGGGTGGAGAGAGGCAAGCAGGTAAAGTGCCTTGCCAAGTGGCACAACACATTGGCATCAGTGGGACGTCGACCCCAGGACCTTTGGGTCAAGAGGGCCGTCGTTGTATCCACTGGACCACTGCTCAAATAGCTAGGAGGCACGATGAGGGAAGCAAGTTTTGGGGGACATGATTTAGTACATGTTTTTATTTTAACTTTATTTTTGTCACCTTGGTTTAGTTTTAAGGGGATTAGGAAGGGAGTTCTTGGTGTGGGGACTTATGCACCCTGCCCCACACTGGCTCAGTGCACCAAGTTCACACAGTTTAAAGGTTACTGAAATAAAGGATACTGGCTCAATTCAATCTCAATTTTGGGGATTTGCCATTTGTCAAATTGCCTACTTGTGTAGAATTTAAAAATTACACGAAACTCACCTTAGGAAATTGAAGTTTGATTGTAGTTCTATACTGCTCTATGGATGTTATATTTGTATTTGCATGGTATAATTTCATTTTATGAGGTAATTTCAAATAATTATTATAATAATTCTTTCTCATTGATAACAGTTTTGATAATTGTGTCAAAACAATATGGCTGTTTCAAAGAGTTCATTTAATACACACATGGGTATTAAAATATATCATTTTAACACTGAATTACATGAAGGAGGGATTATCATTAAGTGTTTAACATGAAGTGTTTATCATCATAACTCACAAATTATAAGTACACTTTTTAAACAAGTGTGATGGATAACATTTAAAATATTGTGTCAAAGCAATATGGCTTTTTCAATTTCAAAGATACATTTAATACACACATGTAAAAAATATTGCATGTCATTATACACTGAATTATCAATCAATTTTATTTCCTATCAACCTAAGAATATACAAAATACAGTTAATTTTTATATTGGAAATACAATATAAACAAATCTAAATATTTAATTTGAAAAAGCAGATGAAGGGATGAATTAGGGAATTATATGATGGAGGGATATACAATAAGTGTTTAACATGAAATTTTAACAGAATTAACAAGAATAAAGTGAACTTTAAAGTGTCATGGATATTACAAGTGGACATGTGTTTTGTACTACCAGCACAATTTCATGAAAACTGGTGTTGGGGTTAATATTTTGGGAAAGAGTTAATTATGGTGGCATGTAGGTTACATTTACATATTTATTATAGCAACATGAGAAATATACATGTTAAATAGTGATATGTAGAGTAGACATCAAGGTTATTTTGTCATTCTTTGGAAGAATCAATTGGAATATTGCAAGCATACATGTACGAGATTTACTTGATTCTTGTGTGTGTAATGTGTGGAATGTGCTTGGTTTTAAGACAATCAACTTTGATTCCTACATATTTTTTTTAAAGTCTTTGCAAAAATTGATTATATGACACTCAGTAAATGAAACCCATGGAAACAATGTTTGAGTGCCCTTTTGCTTCCCAAATGTAGCTTAAAATTATCAATGTTGACCACTTTGCTTCACATCATTTAAATTGGACCGATATTATCTAAACCCCTGCTTTTTTTGGAAAAGCACCTTGTTATTCTCTCTAATTTTTTCCCAAAATTGTAGATGCTGTTTGTTTCAAATCATGTGATTAGACATTTCTTATCTAGTATAAACTTGATTTTTAGGCCTATATGGCAAAATCATGAATTGTTCTGATTTTTACAGAGGTAATAGTTCTTGCATGTCCCATTTACATGAAAATCAGTTGTCAAAATTGTGTGACTGCAGCTTTATTTTAAAATTAAGAGACAATTTGCATATGGTCAAATAGCTAGGAGGCACGATGAGGGAAGCAAGTTTTGGGGGACATGATTTAGTACATGTTTTTATTTTAACTTTATTTTTGTCACCTTGGTTTAGTTTTAAGGGGATTAGGAAGGGAGTTCTTGGTGTGGGGACTTATGCACCCTGCCCCACACTGGCTCAGTGCACCAAGTTCACACAGTTTAAAGGTTACTGAAATAAAGGATACTGGCTCAATTCAATCTCAATTTTGGGGATTTGCCATTTGTCAAATTGCCTACTTGTGTAGAATTTAAAAATTACACGAAACTCACCTTAGGAAATTGAATTGATTGTAGTTTCTATAATGCTCTATGTATGTAATTTTTTTATTTGCAAGCATGTATATATTTAATTTTTGATGTTTATTTCAAATATTATTAATATAATGTCTCATTGATCGCAGTTTGGATAATTGTGTCAAAACATATGTCTGTTTCAAGAGGTTTCATTTAATCCACACATGGGTATTAAATTACATTTTAAGCCACTGAATACTGAAGAGGGATTATCAATAAGTGTTTAACAATGAAGATGTTGATCACATAACTCACAATATAAGTACAACTTTTTAAACACGTGTGAATGTTGACCACTTGCTTCACATCATTTAAATTGGACCGATATTATCTAAACCCCACCCTGCTTTTTTTGGAAAAGCACCTTGTTATTCTCTCTAATTTTTACCCAGATTTTGGTTTCTACTGTAATTATTTGGTATAGTATTCTAACAATCTTTGAAATATTCCAAAAATTAAACAATACAGCTGTTATAATTACTTCGATTAAGTTATCTACTTATGTATATCACTGCTCACACATGTTTGTTGATGCTGTCATACACATTTTAGACAGTTCTTTGTTGTGTCCGCGAGGCTAGATATTATAATAGACTGAAGTAGGATAATATTTATCAATTCATTAGAACATGATACTGATTATTTACACATTGGTTGCATAGCCTTTTGATATATTTTCCGT
This sequence comes from Ophioderma brevispina, assembly GCA_023653785.1. Classification (NCBI taxonomy): domain Eukaryota; kingdom Metazoa; phylum Echinodermata; class Ophiuroidea; order Amphilepidida; family Ophiodermatidae; genus Ophioderma; species Ophioderma brevispina. The sequence goes on along the minus strand of JAMKCH010046380.1, from coordinate 4,978 downwards.
AATCGACTCAGCTCGTCCAGAATATCATGTATCATATCAGCGCTTTATCAGTATCACACACATTGCGCTCAGTTTACATAGAACGAACACCTGACGGAATCTAGTATCTGGTAAGCGCCATATAACGATACGGAGGTGGTGTACGCAAAGCTTTTGCCTGCGGCATTTTCCCATTGTGACTTGCATAAACTACTGGCCTTCCAAAATGGTGAAAGACAGAGGGCAAAGATGCTAAAAATTTAAACTATAAATTAAAAATAATGCTCAGGATTTGTTTAATAATATTGTTAGGAATTCATGTCTTCGGAATGATAATTCGTTATCCCTATTCCTCATGAATATGAAAAATATCAATGGTTTTGGTGCCATACACTACCTACTATGTGATCATGTACCCTCGTCAAAAAGCTTTGTGTCAAATATTTTCAAAGGCATCGTAAACTGTAATTGTACTTGGATCTTTCATTGAGAATGCATATACCTCATTATCATCAGTAGATATTAATAAACATGAATCTGTAATTTTCATTGTTGATGTCTTTTGAGATAGTTCCGTATTAACTCAACCCCCCATAATACAGCGCTTAAATTAGTAGCACCGCGCACTCGTTTCCAGGGAGAGACATGGCCCGAGCGTAATCTAGTTATCTGTAAGCGCCATGCAAGGGAGTGTACTGCGTTTTCGTGCTGCTCACTACTTGCACTATAAATTTTGAGTAAACGGCCCAGGGGGAAAAAAAATAGCTATAGGCCCTAATTTTTTAGTTTTTTTTTAATAACATTGAATTTACTACTAATTGTTAGTAAATGCTGTCCGGCCGAATATTAAATTTGTTTTTAATGCAATAACTGCGGCCTTGTGTGGTACAAACAGGGGATAACCAATTTATATATCCTGAAAATTAAAATTGGTTGACTTTAAGTCTGACCTGATATATAGTAGGCGTAACATGGGTTTGTTTTTATATTTTCTTATTTTTTCATTGTGCATTTAGATAGAATTTTTTGGTGGTTTGGTTAACTAAATTGACGTTCTAGAAATAGCTTTAAAAAAGAAATGTTGTAAATATGTCTCTAAATGTTAAAATTCACAAAAGAAGGTTTGTATAACACCCAAGTAATAGTACTCATTGTTTTTCAATCTGACTTAAAGGCAGTGGCGTGCAGGTGGGGGCAGAGGGGGGCAGAGTGCCCCCTCTGAAAACATTTTGACGTAATCGGTAAATAAAACCCGGATACTCATGTTAAATCAGCCCCTTTTCGAGTCTTTGCCTAACGACGGAAATTTTTTGCTTTGGATCGGGACAGTTGTTGCAACCTACCAGGAAATTGCCCCCTCAAACCACCGGGCTGGCTACGCGCCTGCTTAAAGGTGTGGTTGTTCCGATTTATATGTTTATGGGTGTTCTCCTCTATTGATGTAGAAGCCTGGCACTTGCACATACACCCCATGAAGTACCGTGGGAAGCAACTTGCGGTTTTAATGGTAGAAACGCAATAATGTCAATTTTGCAAAGCCTTTCAAATGTGCTAATATTGATGGTTCACCACAAAATGGCAGTTTTTTGTTTATATCGGGAGAGATGGAGTTCAGGACACGATGAGAAAATTACGGCCTTTCATCTGATATCAAAGTCGATACTACTTCCGGGTAAATCATGGGGTCCCCAAGTCGATCGGAACAAACAACGCACCTTTAAATATTCAAAGTGTGTGTGTGTAATGTCTGTGTCTGTTTGTGTAATCCTTCTCACAGCTGTTTGATCCCATGCTGTAAAATTTAAGCAGTGGCGACACAGTTTTTTGACAATGTTATAACTAGGAACATGGAGAGCTCTACCTCTGCAATTCAGGGAAAAATCTGCCTTGCCGGATTCCCTTTAGTTTTTTCCTTACGGTAAGCCTACCCAAAGCTTGTTGGGTAATGAGGAAATTTAGACTCAGTACCCTTTTGTCTGTGGCAAAAATGGGGCAAAACACAAACATTTTTGCAAAGGGTTATTAGAAAAATGTAAAGAATCAAGGGATGATCAATGGGCCAAAACTGGTAAAGCTTTTTGAAAAGTTTTATTTATTATGTAAAACCAGAATAAAAACAATGGTACACAGCGACATGGTTTGTAAGCCCATATAGAATACTGTACTGTAGGTGGCCCTTTATATACATCTGGCAAATTTTAGAAATTATTTCCTGCAAATTGTACGAGTTCTTTAAGGATGCATTTCGTGATTCGACCACCTTCTGTTTTATTAATTGTGCACTAGATATCCCTGAGAAAAGCTTATTCGCGACTTTTTAGCTGATCCGACTTTGCAGTTTTTGGTTATGAGCAATTGCTTGTTTCCTCATGTTCCCTACACCACTGTGCTATGATTTTCTGTCCGTATTACTGACAGAAACATATAAATTGCGAATTACTTACAAACATGGCCGAATTTTGCACGTAAGATTTGGCACACATGGATTATAATGTTTAACGGTTCAATATATGAAAATCTCAACTTTTTTAGGTAAGGCCCGGGGTGGGGGGGGGGGGGGGGGTGGTGGTGGGGCGGGCCAGGCTGTGGATCACACAAAACTGCCCCTTTAAGATGTATGGCTCTAGTAGAGATTCCCCTACACATATGTCATGGCGTTGTAGGTCTATTAGTAGAGAGGTGATAGCTCTTTACATGCCCCTATTTATATCAGAATTGCTGCCACTGCTCAAAAAATAACAATGTGCATATGGTCTACTAACAGCTGTGCTGCTTACCGTGAAATGGGTTATGAGCATGCATTTTGAGAAATTTACTGTTATCCCGAGGAATAACCAATTATGATGAGTACTCGGTTAGATCTACCACCTATAGAAAGGATTACAATCTATCAATAATGTACATAGATTACATTTAATTTATTGGAGCAAAAGTGTATACTTGCATTTGTAAAAATGCCTGTCATCTGTAACAATTTTACACAATATGTATTGTGACTATGTTTACAAAAAATATGTCACTGACATGTAAGTGTCAATTTTCAATAGTGTATGATAAATTTCTAGAAACTTAATTGACCCAATGTTTTGTTGTATAGAGAAATGCACAATTAATGTTGTAAGACTCAAGAGGGAAAAAGGTGTTGAGTAACTTTTGCTTCATAACCTGTAATCACAGAACCCAATTACAAGCTTTCAGTTCAGGGAAAAAAAAAATGGGGAAATATGGCCATAAAGTGGCAAAAAGGAACAAAAAAGTGGATCAAAAACACTGTAAGCACATAGCTGTAGTTTGTTTTTGCCAGATTATGTTGAGACAACTCTTCTTTTCTTTGGCTTAATGTGGGATAGTTTTTTAATGTTTTTTTGTAAATTATGTACATCAAGATACAACAGTGAACATATCCTTAACTAGACTTAAAAGAGCTCCATTAACTAAGTGTTCCTTCTATTAGAAGCTGTGGAATCTACCAATTTAACCCTACCAGAAAGCAGCACATGGCTGGGTGTGCTGTTAAGACACTAGCAGTGATCAACCCAAAAGAGTCATAATATTTAAATCTGGTAGGAGTAGCTTAAAGGAGAAGTTTGTAGAATTGAGAAATAAAGGGTAAAATGTTCATGTTCATGCAAGAATGTGTCCGAGGCAGGTAAAAACATGAATAATGGGTGAGGCAAAGCCAAGACCCATTATTCAAATGTTTTTACTGCCAACAACACATTATTTGGCATTATGGATATCACAGCCTTTATTTCTATTTTATTAATGTAAGTTAAACCAAATTTTTAAATCCGGTTTTGTGCCCACTAAATGGGGGTGGCCAGATTTACCTCACACTCAGCAATACTGCTGTGTGAGGATTCTATTACTTTAAGAAAATAATATAAACTGAAAACTGGTTTACATCTTTACAGCATGCACCATGTCTTCTCCGCTTAAATATTAGGTGTTCGCCAATATTGGTGTCACACGTTGAAAAAGATTGTGCGCTTTGCATCACACAGGATGTAATTGCTACCCATCATTGAAGAATGAGTATTAAACTAACCAATAGTGGGCAGTAAAGGTAATAGCATTTACATAAATCCAAATTTAAATTGACAAAAAGGGAAGTCAACAGCAGTATTCTATATAAGATACGAATCACTATTCAATTATGTGTTGCAGTAAGTGTCCATCTGGACAGCAATTGTGTTTTTAATGTAAAAACATCCACTTTACTGTTTATTACAAATATATGTGAGAGTAACATGTGGCTGTTTAAAAGGACACAGGGAGATTTACCAAGCTTTTTAAATTTCTCTAAATTTACACATGATTGGTTGACGAATACCTAACCAAGAACATTTCAAAGGTTCCTCCATGGAAATAATGCAACAGAAGTTGTATTCACTAAATTGAGTTGAGTTGGGGTGACTCAACTAGGTCAAGTTAAGGTATCAACTGGTCACCCCATCAAACTCAGCCAAGTGAACATTACCTGCTCTATTAACTCAACTCTGTTAAGTCATCTCAATTTAATTTAATAGATGAATATAACTCTGTATCTTTCAACTTTAGTATTAAAATGGTCCCCAAACTGTAAATACCATTTTGGACCGTTGAACATTAAAAATAAACAAAAATGTAAATAAACTTTATGGTGTTTGTGCGTATTTGTATTTGTTGTGATTGTATAAAACATGGTTTAAACTTTAAAGCAATAACAGCACATTTTTTGAAGAGTGCCCCCAATTTTCAAAATTTGAGATTTTTGCACAGTTGTGTTGGTAATTGTCTAGAAAACTATACATGCGAGTGGTAATGCTAAAAAGGCGTATTAGTCATAAAAAAGCAATTTTGTAATTAGAATTGGGATCACTGATTGTAATGTAATGGTGTAGCTGGAAACGCCACATTTATGTCTGTCCATGGTGAAATGACCTCTAATTTGACTTGCCTGAACCGAATGAACAACTAATGGATGAGCATAAACACGTACATGGCACAATTTCCGGGC
>JAMKCH010046379.1:0-11688 GCA_023653785.1 Ophioderma brevispina | reverse complement strand
GCCGTCCTATGGTGCCCGTGACTATGGCTCCGGGCGACCGTATATCTCATTACACACCGTGTTAAAGTAATCATTAGTCCGGCAGGTATCATCGTCCGGGCTCCAGAGACGACAACGGAATAAAGCGTGTGAAAACTATGTTGAGTGAAGAGGTCAACTGATCGATTGCCCTATAATCACCATTGTTTCCCGGACTCTGAGCCAGGAGGCCTATATCTCCTGCCATACGGCCTAAAATTAGAGAGTGTTCAGTAGGCCCAATCATTTGTTTTTTAAGTGTCTATTTGGCGGGGGACCTCTTTCTCGTAATTAAATCAATGAGGACCTCCCTCCCTGTAATGCTATTTATGTTATCAGTAATTTAACACACCAAAACAAGTAGCAAATTCTGGACCATTCCCTGGGAAAATAGGCCTTCAAATAGTTGCCATAACAGAATGGACCTAAAATTGGACCAGGCATGTGGGCGCGTCTTCTGACGCGACCACTGATATGAAGTTAACATCAAACAAATAATACGATGACAAACAATCCATTGGATATAAGTTTTGTTTTGTATTTAGTTGTCTTCATTAAAAGATAAAAGAAGTACAGTTGGTTTAAAAGTTGCCGAATTCAGCCAGCCTTCACCAAAAAATATTTGATCCCCTAAAATCTTGCTGGAACTGGGACATAACAAATTAGATAGGTTTTCTTCAGGAGTCATATCGTCGTGGGTTCTGCATAATGTCGATTAATCAGCATAAATGCTAGTTCTGAGGAAAACGGCGTTTGAAAGTTTGAGTGACTAAGAATGCATGTAATTAAATGAATAAAAGGAAATGGCTATTTTAAGGGGTGTATGGAAAGACTGAATGGTTACTAAACGGGACGACAGTATTGAGATACCAAGAAACAACTGTGTTCTTATTCAAAATGGCCACTGAATGTGTTTTGACAGTTTGTCAAAACCAAAGTTTGATTCGCTGTGGTTTTCTAAGGAGTAGAATACGTATTCGACTGCTTGAAACCCGTTGATTTCTAATGTTGGTATTGGTGAGATTATTAGCTACGGGTTTTTACTATTTTAAAATGAATGATGCCAGATGATGCACGATGTAAGATAACGAATCTGGGTGTGAGGGTGGCAATAACGATGAAAACGGAAACATCGAGCTGACGACGACAATGATGTGCCTTATACTGATCGATGGATTGATGATACTGATCAATGTTGATGATTGTGATGATGATAATGGACGATGATGATAATGACGATGATGGCGATGATGCTTGACGATGATGGCGATGATGATGATATGACGCTGATGACGATGATGGCGACGATGACGACGATGATGGCGACCGACGATGACGATGATGGCGACGGTGACGGATTGACGATGATGATGACGATTGACGACGATGACGACGATGACGACGACGACGATGATGATGATGATGTGATGGACGACGATGACGGACGACGTCTCTTTTGCATCCTTTCTGTGTTTATGACTACAAACAGGAATTTGTATACAAAGACTTCCATAAGCGGTTAACAGGTTAAAATGGGAAAATTCACTGTTGCATATCGTTCGTTGTAAAATATAGCGCAGACTGACCACGATGACCAACGAATTCAGAAAATTACAACCTCTTACAAATTTGGCTCCTTAAAATTAATATCTTTAATTAGTCGCCAATATGTTTTAACTCATTTTTACAGAAAAAAAATCAGGAGTAAATACGTTAGAAGGAACACAAACATTGTAGTACATGTTATATAAAAATTAATAAACTATATGCATGTTGCAACACACAATAAATATTGAGCTCAGAAAATATTTTTAAATATTTTCTGAGCTCAATTTTTGAATGTAACTGGAATGTTTCACAACTAAAAAAGGTTTTGGAGGATAAAGGTGGTCTATACAATTTTATAACAACCATAATTTTTCTCGTTTTCTTAAATTTCTCATTACATCTATAGTTCCTATCATTTAAAGTAATGTACACGCTTAAAATATATACCAAACTTGAAACGAATCAACAGTTCAATGGGTAATATACTCAATAGTAAAATCTAACATAATCTAAACAATTTAGAGGGCACTAACACTTACACAAACAACTTCCCAAAGAAAATATCAATTTGTTAATGAAAGGCGAGTGTTTTATGATGTATTAGTAATTAGTTAGTTTGCAGAATATACCAAAGTTAACATCAAAGAAAATAAAACTTTCAAAATATGTTTACCAGTAGATTTGTACCCGGTTACTAAGGGGTGGGGGTAGTAACATTTTTTGATTATAAAAGCAAGATATGCTTCGATGTTGGTACCAGTTGATAGCGTTGGTTCTCTATTGCTTCCAATGTATGGCGTCACATTGAGTCAAAGTTCACAAGTTGGCAAAATAGTCATTTCCACAGACACACATCAGAGTATAAATTGATGAAAAAAAATGAAATTTGGCATCAAAAAAGGTAGAATAGTGGGTTTTCATGCGGTTTTGACCCCAAATGAATGGAAAATGACTACAGTTTTAATCAAAATATAATTTAGAGCAATACAGTGACAATATTTAAACAAAATGAACTAATAACTAAAGGGTTAATGCAGTATCATGATAGCGAATAATGTGCCCGATGTCAGAAAAACGGAAATAATGGCCCCATTATTTTTATACATTATGAGACAATAGATGGGCTACAAAAAACTTATTCATTCTATAACGTAAAACAACTTGATTTTATTTATTTGTTTGTTTGTATAGGTTTAAGGTAATATGCCTAATTTATTGTATTTTGTATGCTGAGATGGAAAATAAAGGATAAGAAAATGCATTAGGGGCTCATTATTGCAGAATGGGCAGTCCCCCCCCCCCCCCCAGTAAATGACCACTCAGAAATGCTTGCATTTTCAATAATGGGTAGTAGAAGGTAATAGAACCACTCCCACCAATTCACTTCGACGCTAACCCGTGACGGTGCTACCTCTTCGCATTGTTCGCAAAAAATGAGCCAGAAGAATGTGAAATAATTATATAGAGGAGACTTTTACGAAGTTTTTGCGCACCGGAGGAAGGTTACCTGGGTGGTAACTCCTCCACTTTGGTAATACGAGGGTAAATGTCACTATGTCCCCTTAAAGGGGATAAATTTGGTTTATTTGTACACATATTAAAACTACAAAAACTTTTGATAATTCTTTTTCACGACGCAAGACCGTAGGTTCAATTAGTACAAGTATGTAACATAATTAAAACACAAAAATTAAAATGTGAAAACACAATGCAGACCAATCCCTCATGGAGTATAGAAGGTATGGTAAATTTGATCGACTGCTTTAAATCAGACCTTTATCGATTTTGATCACTGAAGTAAGCATCTTTGTCCCAGCGAATACACATTCGTTCGCAATTCATATGTTGCTTTGAATATTTGGAAACGAAGCTATTCGAAACGTATCGATTGTTGTAAAAACCCCCGTTTTTAACAAATGGGTGTTATTCGACTGCTGCTATTTTGGTAGGAGATTTAATTTCACTTTGTTTTTTGGTACCAATTAAAGAGTACATAAAATGCAACCAGAATCAACTATTAACCTCAATTTGACCAAAAAAAGTCAAGATTCGTACACTAGTCGTGACACGACGAGATTGTATTAAAGACCCATCTAGTTAGTATCACAAGTAATGAGCGGTTTAATTGCAGAGAAAAACACCACCAAAGATGGCCTTCAAAATGAGGGCGCTGGAAAACGCTCCATTTTAGGCCGGGATTGGTAAAACTTTATTACGCGTAATTCCGCCACCACGTGGAATTTGAATTTTTCCTTTGGTTTCCTCTGTCGAACCATAGAAATGTACCTTGATAAAATTTGCATGCTTGGTGTTTTGGCATGGAATGAAAAACTAATAAATATCCATATAGTTTAATCACTGTAGTTCCATAATGTTTCTCAATACCAAAGAGTTTCAAAAGTACATTTTGTTGTTATATACATGTATGTAGGTTTACTTTCCATCTTGATTTAAAAACGGCCATCAATTGCCAATGTAAAGGATTTTGTCATGGGAATGAACCACTTTAGCTTCTTTTGAGATCTTGAGGTAAACACGCTAAGGTGCAACCACCGATAATTATAATGTACACTGGTTTATGTATTGTGAACGAGGACAGGTCTTACTTGTGGCGTCATGACAATATTACTCAACCTGAATCGTGGAGGGTTATAACACTTATAATCTTTTCAACTGCCTGGCTATATAACAATGGCCACCTGCACTCCTCTCAGATTAAAAAGGGAATCTGAAGTTTTTTGCTCCTCCTCCGCATACCGGACCGATTTTTGAATGTATCATTAGCTCTATGTTTGCTAAGTCTATCATCTCCATTTATCATGATATCAGGGAAAAGAAATGGAGTGAAATTTTATTGGTAAGAATCCTTTAATACGAACATGTCCAGTTTTATTTGCGGGAACAGACGGTTATATGAATTTTATAATTTATTGGTGAAATTGCATTTGGTTTTGCCCCGTGCCTATGTCACTACAATAATTTGTTAACAGATGTTATTTGATCTACCCCCCCCCACACTCTATACATCTTATTACACTTCTTGGGAAATGGGATGACATCAGCTACTTTCCACATTGCTGGCATATGCCATTGAGATTGATTGATATGCATTAACTAAGCTCTTTTTTTCATAAATGTGCTTATCATGCAAAGACTTTGAAAGTAATCAATCGTGAGTCAGCGGCTTTACACATGATTTCGATATTGAATGCCACTGCAATTTGTCCATAATTCACATTGTGGCAAGCCAAAAAGTAGACTGTCCCACAGTGTCTCGGGCTTCTGCCTTCGGATTCAGGGCACAGTAAGATCAAAGACATACAATCAACTTAATTTTATTTATTTGGAATTGCACTTTTACACATCGCCCTTCACCAACACGGTGCAACCAAAATACAAAACAATTCAAAAACTAAAATCCTAAACCAAACAAATCAGAGATCACTGGACCCCTTGGACATCTAACAATGAATCCTTTTAATATTGCCGCTGACAACCTTTAGACCCCACTGGCCCTCCCCTATACCCTCCATGGGCGAACCAACTTGTCCACGGATTGACAAAATTCAAAATACCAGCTCGCCCCGGCCCGTGGATTTGGGTATGACCATGAGGAGATTGATAGTCTTCTTACCAGTCGTTTATACCACAGACCCGGAGAGGGTCTAGCCAAAAAGGTAGACTGTTGCAGATAAATTGTTGCAGATAAACTGTTGGCAGATATGTTTGAGATCCAAGAGGCAACGATACTTAATTACGTATTTTTGATCTCCTTGGTAGTGAGAAACCTAGTTTTGACATTGTTTGACGTTTTTATGTTGCTAAGAACAAGCGTTACAGGACAAAATCCTTTATAAATGGCGGCCATTTTGAAAATCAAAGCATGGCCGCCATACGTATATAGCTATAAACTTAATTCTAGTAGTTTTGAAACTACCTTTATATTTTAATATTTTTTGCACCATATTTGACTTCATGACCAACATTACCATTTGGTAATCTCTTCTCTTAAAAGAAAAGAAGGTTAAATGATGCGACCATTTTGAACGCCAGTACTATGGAAAACTCTAGATCCCTTTGGAAATGGCGACCATTTTGAACCCAAGGGGCTATACGATTTTATAATAGGGGAAACTGTTTCGAAACATTTCATAAAAACTAGATGTTACTCTATCCAGTGATCTATTTAAAAACATCTTTTAGCAAAAACATGCCACCAGTTTGAAAATGGCGACATAAGAGCTATCAGCGTAATTGCTCAAATATTTTTTACAGTACAGGGTGAGTCAAAAAGATAACATTCGTTATTTGAATTTTTTACAGAAGTGAAATCTACCGAAGGAATGAATAATCCACATGTATAAACCAAATAGTTTTATCCTACTAGAGAAATTTGGCTGTTTTGATTTTGGAATTTGCATTGAGAAGTTATGATAACTTAAAGATAGGTACCCATTGTTCACTTGTTCACGGAATCACTGCACATGTCTTTTCGCGGAAAATTAGAATGCAAATCATGAGTGGCAAATCCTGCATTACAGCCTGTGAACCACTTCTTTTTCTCCGACGACTTTATAATTGATGGGAGGGGCTACTTAGGGGAATCAATATTTGAACATTACACACATTCAGCGTCCATCTGTCTTTCCCTTTGCATCCCAAATCAGTTCTTCTCTTTCCTCCTTTCTGAATTGTCCTTTTCCCACTTTACTGTTTTACCGGTAGCTTAAGCTTATTTCCTGGCCCGGTCGTGAAGATGAAGAGTCCTACATATCAGAAAAGTCCTAGGACTCTAGGTTCCGGAAGACTGGGCGTTCGTAGGACGCCCAGTCTCGAAACCTTTAACCAGGATTCAGAAAAATGTGGAGTCCATAGGACACAAGCTTCTGAAAACTAAAGAGATCTTTACTTATGCGAACCCGGACGCTGTATTTGGGGGGACTATCAAAAGTCGTTAAAAACTATTCACAAACTTCCGGTCCTTTAAGGAAAGCGTCCTAGGGCTCTGTGCTATGACGCAAAAAGTCCTAGGACCCTGTGGTACTGTGATGTTGTAGCGTTCAGGACCCTAATCTGCGGTGTGCATCATAGGACCACAGTAGTACGGAATGACAGTGTCCACTCACAGGACCCTAAACTGTGCTGTGTATTCCTAGGACCCTGAGGCTGTGATTGTAGCGTCCCCAGGCATACAGATATGCTACTCGTACATTAATTGAAAGGCGTACTTGGTTACTAAAAGCCCCAGTCACAATGGAGAGGCGATGCCTGGGATTGCCCGCGATTGAGAAATCGTGCGAGAGTCCAGGCCATCTGTAAGATTTTGTGTCAATCGTGTGTAGCAGTCACACTATAAAATATATACGATCCTATACGATAAATGGCACGATTGGTGGTGGGATAACAGTGGCACAAACAGTCCTTGGTGGGTGACACATTGGTGGCACAACGGTCCTCACATAGCGCGCAATTGGTCTATATACGTGCGATTAATCGCAGACACTCGCAGGATTACGTACATTAGTCTTCCACCAATGTGCATTAATCGCCACCATCTAAAACAATGACCCAATCGTACGATGTCGGCCCGACTACATACGACATTGAAGTTGCCACAATCGACCAAATGCGATTGTAGGCGATGTATGCGACGGTCAAAACCTTGGTTCAATAAATCAGAAAGGTTTTTGAAACATGACCGAAAACCTCTCTGCGACAGGAGGGACAGGTGCGACTACCTGCACAGGCCCGCGATCGTCGCCGATCGCTGGCACACCTTTTTAAGATTGCCGAAGACGGCTTGCGTTTGCCAATCGCAACTAGTCGCATCTAAATGTAACCTGTCGTATCTCCCAGTTGTGACTGGGGCATTTAAAAGCAGGCCGAATCCGAGCAGTCCGCTGTGGATTAGCGGTGCAGACATTCAGGGACTACCCAGGTATGTATTATGTTTGTATGTATTTTGTGTATATAGGTATTCGGTGATTGTATACGTAGGGTCGAGTCCTGGTCGTACCGCTTTAATAGTCGGTTGGTTAGAATTGTGTTTATTTATTCTACTTTTAATTTATTCTATTTTTTTATGTTCTGAGAAGGTCATGACGTCTCTTGTTTAAATTAATGTGAGGACTTAGATCGTTTCACGTTTTAAAATCTTTAAAACTTCGATTTCAAATTTTGTATTTGGGTATTTGTAGAGCATTGTTTGTGGACAGGAAGTTTTACAAAGAGAAAAAAAATAGTTTAAAAAGATGAAAATATTAATATAGAATATGTTAAAAGTGTTTTTGTAATGTTTAAACAGAGTTTGAAAATAAACACTAAATCGTTTGTAAACAGTGATTAGCGCGTTTGTATGGTAAAATATATCGATACTATATCAAACGCACAAATGTGGAAATATAAAACAGTGCCGGTGATTGAGCTAAAGCAGGTGTCATGAAAAGAAATATGAACTCCTATCAATCACCCATTAAAATCGTTGCGTGTTCAAATAATCTAAGGAATACTTTAACAGGACAGAGTGAACATTTATTAGTGTTAACATCATTGATATAATTAAGTGTGATACGTGCTGATGTTAATAAATGCAATAGAGTCAGTGGCGGAACCAGCGGGGGGCAGGGGGGCGCAAGCCCCCCCCAAACAGAACCCTGCCCCCCTTCAGCCCCCAAAGAACTGGTTAACCCTTTTTGTACAGGGTCTATGTTGAGAAGGACCCAAATTTGCGCCATCAAAAAGTCTTGGCACCCCTTCACCCCCCCCCCCCAAATTTGCAAAGGTCTGGTACGCCCACTGACTATAGGGTTTATGTATTAGCACTCGTTTTTCGTGTAATTATTACTTAGCTCGCATAGATGAAAAACGTATAGGTATTACAATGTATACTACTAACTGGGCTGCAATAAGGCTCAACTTTCTTGGCTGTATAGGTGCAATGCTTCTCCTGGCATTGGAAAAACTGCCGTAAAAATCATTCGTGAAATGCATGGTTTTGCCCACTATCAGCTGTACCGAATATTGAGAATCTCGTGCTGGGCTTTTTGATGCATTTACGTTTAGCTTGTAAATTGGAGGGGGTTATTATTGTGTCTGCTATTAAATTTATAGAAACATGACCAAAGTTGCCAGTTTATCCATAGACTATTGTGTGTGTTAAGGGTAGTGTCAGAAAAAGGTTAGGTTAACACCAATAAAAAATTTTGAAAACATTGACGTATTGATACGAACTGTTCACTGATCCTAGTCAGTGGGCTCTTCAGGGGGTCCCTCTTTCTCTTAGTGTGGTGCACGTTGGCAGATTTGCGTATATTCCTTGTTTGATTTCACACCTCTTAATACCCCCCAACCCTACTGCCTGACATTGTTAAAATAGTGACAGTGGGCCACACTCTAAGTTGACTCCAAAAAAAAAGGCTCGGATTTGGCCAAAATGACTGTTTATCTTGATTAGATGTACTTTCGAGGTTTTACTTAAAGGTGCTGTGTAAATCCGAAGTGTTGATACTTTATTTAAATTTTTTTAGGCGAGGACGATCTCTCTCTACAGGGAAAAATGGCCGGTAATCCTATGCAATTTAGCATTTTCCGGGGGTGCTGTCATCGTGTGCCGATATTCACCAGGGAGTGGTCAACCCTTGGCAATTTCCATGCTTGGAGACTGTCAATACCAAGGATCTTCTGAGAACAACTGACATTTAAGATACCAGTCGCACGATAGTGAAAAATGAGAGTTTACTGACGGTGCGTTTGTACATGGTAGTATAGGCATTGAATTAGAGGTGTGCAACCTGTAGATGATGTGCTGTGCCATGGGTGTTTGAAGGCAGCTCTTACTAATGTGCTATCTGGAACGGTACCATCTGATTTTTTTTAACTGGAGGGTAGGTCTAGACTAGAAGTTCACAGCCATAAAATTCATGACACTCAACAGTTGAAAGATCTTTCAACTGCCGTCCTTGGTGGATGGATTACACCCAAACAAGTTAGTGCAAGGTCATTCTTGAAGTCAGATATGTATTACTTTATGCCCATCTTACCCCCTTCTCCTCTTTAACTGAAAGCCCAGTTCTTCCTCTTTCCCACATGTGGCCTATTCCAAGAAGCGTAATCAGAGGATGATTTCAGAATGTTTATGGTTAACCCAGCGTTAGATACCCGGGTAACGAGTAACGTGTACTTCACAGCAACTATATTCCTACCAATTTGAATTTATAACGGATATGTGAGTATTTCAAGTTCCAAAAAATTCATGGATAAGGAAAATTTATAGTTAATGCGATGATGTATATCAAGTCTATATCATTTTTCAGTTGCACCCTGGTGATTGTGATTAACTACTTTGCATGGATTGTGGGGCTTTCTGCTCTGAAGCGTAATCAATAAACAATAAGTAATGCACATAGGTTAGGTTTAAAACCAGCTTTGATCACTTTTGTCTTTGTTTGATGACATTCACAATTAGCATGATTAGGTCTGTACGTCTGGGACACATTACGCCCCTTAGCAGTTTCAATCATTTACCTCGATGGGTGTTATCAAAGGGTTTCTTGAAATCTATGAAGTTAATTATGGACAATATGCCGTGTAAAAAATAGAATAATGCCGTCTAGATCTTCGCACCGATTCAATTCTTCAGGTGTATGCAATCATCCCTACACTCAATTAGCGAGTGTAGAAATATTAAACTTTTTAAAAATATTGTTGCTATAAATAGCCTCCCTCTAATAGCAGTTTTTTAAAGCTTTTGTTAAAACTTCAAAAACAAATAAATGATTTTTTAAACAATATTTTGTTTAAACTTTGAAACTATAAATGCTTACTGGCTTTAAACTACCCAGTTTAAACCCTTAAATAGAAGCAGGTGTAAAAGCTTATACTGTTGTTGATTACACAGCATACATGTAATTTAAAACAGTAATAGTTAACGCTGTTTAGTGATCCACTAGTGAAATGCAGAAGAATCAGGGACACCAACACACGAACGATCGTGAAAACAATTTTGGGTTAATTCTCTATTTTGTTGATCATAACATGTAAAAATCGTCAATACACAAATACAATGGAGGTAAAAAGCTGCGCCAAACACCCAAACCACACAAAGAAGGTGTCATTTAAAATAAAATCCAAAAACAGCAACATTTCTTGTGGCACAATGTATGTTTAATGACACAAAACTTTCCCCTTTGTCATGATACAGTAACAGCTATAAAAACTGGATTTTATCAGGATAAATCCTTGGAAACTCATTAAGTGCCATAATAATACAGACATCATGTTAGAAAAAGAACGGAAAAATGGGTGATTATCCAGGATTTCCCAGCCGAAAAATGTTGTTGAAATCCAAAGAGGGCCGCCTGATGAGACAAAAAGTAAAGTTATTAAATATGGACATATTGCGTTTGGTAATTATAATGTCAGGTTTTTGATACAAGAATTCTATTTTTTGAGTTTTTTGATGTTTTGATAATTGCTGGTTATTTAAAATGGCAGTTTAGTTCAAAAATGGGACCTGAGGGCACTTTTCATTTTTTTGCACATTACTTTAAAAAAAATATTTCATAAATATTTCATTATTCTGTATTCATTACAAAGATAAACCAGAAATTTAAGGATGTTATAACGTTGGCATACAGCACTAATTTGATTAGGCAAATAAAACAAGTTTGTCTCAGAAGAAATGTGAAAAATCGCAATGCGAAAGCGGGTGTTTTTTGGTTTTTTTTTTAGAAAAAAATGCTTTAATGCGAAATAATGCGTTTTTTCTTTTTGTTTTTTTAATGCATTGTTGGCCACTTTTTTCAATTTTCGGACCGCCTGCGCGGCCAAATTTTCAAGTTTTTTAAATGGAAATTGTTTACAAAAAAATTTTTTAAAGTCAGTACAACCTCTAAAAAAAAATATGCGGTCAAAAAGCAATTTTAAAACCTAATGCGCAGAGGTCTTCTGAGACAAACTTGTTTGTTTCTTGGCCTTAATAGGAACGCATCCAAAAAGTGTTCACATGAGTGCTGTGGCAAAGCTATTAATGATAGAATGTTCATACATGGCGTGATGTAACGGCACGCGTTGATTGGTCGAGAGCGGGTCATTGATCGATTAAACAAAAAAACGTTTAAGCTG
>JAMKCH010046378.1:0-31054 GCA_023653785.1 Ophioderma brevispina | reverse complement strand
TACATAATCAACTATTGCCCAAAGTTACAAACCAAAATAGATACGCGGAAACTCATGTTTCACACTGCCCTTAATCGCAGTAATCCAGTTTT
This sequence comes from Ophioderma brevispina, assembly GCA_023653785.1. Taxonomy (NCBI): domain Eukaryota; kingdom Metazoa; phylum Echinodermata; class Ophiuroidea; order Amphilepidida; family Ophiodermatidae; genus Ophioderma; species Ophioderma brevispina. The sequence continues at coordinate 30,962 of JAMKCH010046378.1, read as the reverse complement.
TATTGTGCTAAAGGGTTCTGGGATCTGGATCAATTTACCTCCAGTAAAGCATGGTTCCCGCATCACACTAGAGGATTTCTGGTACCTAGGGCGATGAGTGCAGGTAACAACCCGGGATGATCCCCTACTCTTTTCGAGGAGGTCTCACTTTTACGTGCTCAGGCTTGACTCCACTGACACACCAACAGCTTTACATGACACTCCGAACCATGAGGCGCCAGGCACCCATTGCATATCCTGCACTTTCTACGCAATGGGTGGGAGTGAGAGAAATCCTTATTCACACTACATAAATGCTGCCTGATTATGCAATTTCGACTTATAAGAACTATTGAGCTATGACCAAGAACCCGCGGGGCTGGAACCGGCCCTCGCTCGATCTTATACTCTGTCGACGGTTCAGCGCCTTAGCTCGGCCACCTCGCCCTCGGTTGTGCATTTTGCCAGGAGATAAATCTTGACTGTTTTGGTAATTGATTTATTGTCCCCTGTTCATGTATGTAGCAATGTGAATAAATGTTTTTTTGTGGGCCGCCAGCTATAGCTGGTGACCATAGCAATCCGTTGTGCGTGTGTATGTGTGTGTGCGGGTGTGTGTGTGTGTGTCCCACTAAATGTTTTTTTTTTTTTAAATTGGATCTCAAATTGAAAAGTTGAAGTTCATTGGAACCAAACTGTGTCATAGGTGCACAAGGGGTTCCCTCATGTTGATGAGTTCCCAGGTACATCATCAAGGTCATGGAGCAGCCCCCATCTTATATTCTTTGATATAGCAAGCTCGAGCCGAGAACCATAAATTCTGGTCATCCTCCATTTAGACCTCATTGAATTAGCCTAGCATGAAATCTTCTATATGGATAAAAGGATTACAAGGATTGTACAGCTTTAATTCTGTAAAGAGTCTTTACCTCTATCTACACTTATGAATATCTTACCCAAGGACAGACCGAACTTCTGTTTCCTAGGGAAAAAAAGACCACAGACTTCACTATACTCATACCCTTGGATTCTCCTAAAATGGCGTAACCACAATTGGGAGCCTGAAGGTAATTATAATGAGCATACGCACTTCATTTATCACGTTTTTGGGCAGTACACCATATTGTTTGCTATCGTTTGTATTTGGAAAGTCCTTGTGCATATTTATGTGGAGACACACAAGTATTTTACATTCTTTTGCATTTAGGCGGTGAAAACAGCAAACGACTGATGCCACATGCTTTCACTCTGCCTCAATATCTCTTTTCTTAAGCAAAATTAACAGGGGTTCATCAGGGACTTTTTTGGCATTAGGATGGACAATCTTTTTTTAGAGGCATGTTTTCTTCCATAATTGGTTTTTCTCATATATTATTGTCAGAAACCCGGCTGATCAGACATTGAACATTAGGGAATGCACACGATAACATAACGCGTGACGTACAGATTTTTTATGTGCTTTGCTTGATACCAACAGTTTAACGAGCCCTATTACTTGCGCAACAAAACAACCATGGCGCTGGTGTGTTAGAGAAATTGGTTTGGGCTTAACATAATACCACTATTCGCTTCTTCCTGTTATAGTTCTATTGCCAATACAAAATCCGCCCTTCTGACTCACGCGCCAATGAACAATTAAATAACACTGTCCTCCAAAATGTAGCATAAGGCAGCATCATATTAACAAATGATTCCAGGAGGCAAATTATGCCATAGTACTTAATGTTTGCTATTGTTGTGTTTTGTTTTATTTCAGAATGAACTTGCGCAAGGGCGCCAGTGGTGTTGAGGGTGCATCGGACTCGACTACATCAAATCTGATGCGATGACGTTTTCAATACAAGAGTTACATCGATCTATGGAAACCATCTCCCTGGACAGTGCACTATGAAAAGTAAGTACAATCCAAAATCAAAGCTTTAGGAATTAAACTAGACATTAAATCATTTTGTGTATCGGTGTAACTTTTCAGAAAATATAGAGGCATGAGTACCAAGGTAGTCGATCCAGGGGGCAAAATTCATAAGTCGTCGCCACCAAAGGGGCAAAATTCGAAGTCGTCTTGGTAATTGCTCCATTAGGTCTAAACTGACGAAATTGTGGGCATAATGCCTCGAAACATTCCAAATTCATTTTAATTTTGTCAAATTTAGGCTAAATTGGTCAAATTCCGGAAGAAGAGGGATGCCCATATTTTTCAAAGGCTGCAATATTGTTCCCACGATAGATCAACTTTGACTGATTTTCTTTACTTTTTTTGTTCAATGAATGGAAGGCATTTGGCATGAGTTACTTAACATAAGCAATGATTCACAAATGATATCGGAGAGCTCTTAGCCGCCACTCTGCGAATACTGGGGACGCGAACTGACCTCCAACAAGCAAGGTCAACAGAAAATCAGGTAAGTAGGGATTGATTGTAGTGGTGGCCACCAGACTTCTATTTTGTGGGGGAATAAACGGGGAAATGTAAAAATTGTTGGGGGGAGCCAAAAGTGAAATTCTGGGGGTCAAAATATAAAAAAAATTAGATTGTAACCAATTTTGGCCCAAAAGCGCTGTTGATCCATATATTTCTTGGGGGGGGGAGATTGCCCCATGATAGCCCCACCATGAACTTGTATCCTAATTAAGGTGTTGGATGAAGGATGGGCTTGGGATGGGAGATGCTCTGTCCCTATCTCTTTGGTCGTGGGTTGATGAATCCTCAGACGGAGTCTTGACGTCATGTAAGACGGGGGACTCGCCGTCCGGCCGGGCGTTCTGGGCGTCACCGGGGTCAGTATCTCACAGACTGGACTGCGCAGGTGATATGGCTTTACGGCTTGATCTGAGTGTGGGCACGGGGATCTGCTAGCGTGCTGAGAATGATGCGGGACAGGGTCGGCATACATCTGGATGGCAAGAGGACTGAATGTGTGGCTGTCGGTGAGGGGACGGTCATCGGCCTGTCTGCACAGCAGGTGGTGGCCAACTAAGTGAAGGTCGGGGACTTCGGGGTTGTCTAGGGTACTGTTGTTGCCGGACAGCGGGATTCCTGTCGCGCAGGGGACAGCTTGGAGTGCCTGCAGTGAACTGCACACTTGTGCAGTCTGGTGTCTCCGGTTCAACAGGAGGGGTTCTTTTAGAGGCTTGTGTGGAGAAGAGTGTCTGTTACATGGATCTGGAGACGGACCATGGGGGGGGAGCTGCGGGACGGACTGGATGGCACCTGTGCGAGTACAGGGCATGTCCTGGTGTGGGCACGGGACCCAAAGCGCGGATCGTGGAGATGTCCTCCCTTTCATCTTCTGTGCCAGGCGCCGTGCCAAGATTTGCCGGTCGCTGTAGTCGTGAGATTGATCAAGTGGTCTCGGGCGTCGCGTGTGGAAGTTGCCGTGCCAGAACGGGGGTTGTACGCCCATTTGGCTGCATTGATGTGATTGCTCGAGGACGGCCAGCGGGGTCCTTCGGGCATCCCTGGCTGGTGACAGGCGGGGACGTTTGGCGCTGAATGGTGAACAGCATCTCGGCCTGCGGCCGTTAGATAGATAGATAGATGGGAAAACTCAGCTGGCAAATTTGTCCAAAGTATGGACAATTTTCTCCATAGGGAGAATACCATTGAAACCAAGTAGCATTCGATTATATTTACATATTGTGAGTAAAAATAGACCAGATTGCAGATGTTTTCTTTGTGATATGCTTTAGCTATAGGAATACTCTTAATGCAGCTTAAAAATGCATTTACGAAAACAGCATTTATCAGCAATAGCAAGCATGTTTGCAGTGTGTGTATTCGTGCGTGTGTTTGGACATAGTGTTATGATGGCCATGGAAAATGGGAGTCTTGAAAGTGAGCGTAAAAGCTACAACATGGCGTGATGCTTTTTTGGCTAAAATAGAAGTTTGCGAATGCAATTTTTGTAAACATTTGAAGCCTAATCAAGATATGATTTTGTCATGGGAAAAGGTCACAATGAACAGCCCCAATAGGTGTTAAGAGTTAGATGGTTTATGGTAAGACCACTATAGGGTTCTGTGCCATTAATGACTGTTTACTGCTATAAGAGTCATTAAATACTTTTGGTACATGACAAGTAAACTGTTGTAAAGGCATCTGTGAAATTGCAAGGCACTACATGGGATTTGTATATCCTACAGAACGAGGCTGTGCTGGGACATCAGACTCCGGTATAGCAGACACAGATGCCTCGTCAGATCTATCCATGGGCCTACAGGAGCCAAACAATGGACTTTCAAGTGTTTAATCAACTTGTTGAATTCTGCAGGTAGGAATTAATATAAAATTATATTTTATTAAAGTTAGGTAATGGTCATAACTTCTAAAAGGACAAGATTCAAGACTTCGTTATTTCCCACAATCTATTGAATAATTCTTAAGAAGAACAAAAATATCATAAAAAATGACAACAAAAAATATCAGTAACAAAAAAATTACTAGAGGAATGGCGAAAAGACAAAATTAGGCCAGTCAATGTGGCAATAGCATAATACAAAAACAAGACAAATGAAAGATGAAAATTAATTAAACACAAATAAAGATCCGATTAATTAAAACACTTACTTTCTTTCAACAATTTCAAATTCTCTTGGACATAGTGCATCATCAGAAATGACTTGAATGATCCAACTTATCTCTCCATGGTGGCATCCTTGTGGATGTTGATGACATCTTTGCATACCCAGACACCTTCAAACAGCTTCATCCTTGTATTACATTTATTAAAAAGAACCTTGCTATCTTGCCATAAAGATTTTGTAGTCGTTTCCCCCTTTATATTATATCCACCAAACTTTTTAGTACATGGAAGTGTTTTGAGTTTATAAGACATGATGTTTAGTAGTACCCACCAGTGGTGGTAAAATGTCAGCCAACACTGGAAATCTGATAGCCAATGGTGCTTGTATATAGAGAGAACTTTGTTCCCTGGTTTGTAAATTTTTACGGGTACTATATTGTCATGTGAGTACAAGAAGGTCTTAAGTGCAATAGCTGCCATGTGATACATCTGTGTGCTGCCATGTATTATGATAACTCAATTTATCTTTCCTTGAGTCAGTGGCTCTTAAAATGGTTCTTCTGGTGACTGTCACCTGAAGAACCATTTCAAGAGGCACTGACCAAAAACATGGCATAATAGTATGTTTGATGCGAATTTCTGACAAATGGCAGCTATTGCACTTATGACCTTATTGCACTCACACAACAATATATTCTGTTGGGAACAAAATATTATACTGAGTCATCATATTTATAAGATTCCTTCTGATGTCATCAACATCCACTACTCTTTGGAGTGAATCACTGATGGTGTCTTTTTAAAGTCATCTATTTTAGTTTTGAAAAAAAATCCCTTTTATATTATATTTCCACAAACCTAATATGATGGGAATGTTGTTTCATTACAGGAAGGTAATAGATTTATTACAATTTGTTGTATTTGACAGGGAATTGTTACCAAGTAGACAGCTGAACTACTTTGAGCAGTGGGTCTATCCATTTGGGCATCAACTGATCTTATTATCCAGTCACCTTCCCCTGGTTAGTAGCTTCTATAAGATGCTGACTATCTGTATGGAGATCTGCTGTAAGATCAGCTACTTCAAGGCAAGTGAAACAATTCATTTTATGGTCCATTTATTAGTGGCTTCTATAAGATGCTGACTATCTGTACGGAGATCTGCTGTAAGATAAGCTACTTCAAGGCAAGTAAAACAATTCATTTTATGGTCCATTTATTAGTGGCTTCTATAAGATGCTGACTATCTGTATGGAGATCTGCTGTAAGATCAGCTACTTCAAGGCAAGTAAAATTCTAGCAATATATGTGTTCCAGTGTTCCAGTGCATGTAGTTTAAGCAGATTTTTGCAATTGTTTGTTGGTGAACATAATTTACAATGACTTTAACACCATACTATAGAGATTTTAGTCACATACCATTTTCCCATTGCTGAAGGGATACTGGTCTTGGTTACAATGTGGAATTGGACTTCATTTGATGAAACTGGGAGGTAGAATCAATACATCTTGTACTTTAAATGCAGGAGTAAAATTTTTACAACACACTCACTAACACACACACACACACATTTGCTACCAAAGAAATTGGGTGTTTCCGTAAGGTGACCCTTCTGAAACACTTTTTGACACACTTAAGAATTTGAAATCTTTCACTGAATAAACCGCATGTTTATTCTGTTAAGGTTCTAAATTCAAAAGTGTGTCAAAAAAGTGTGTCAGAGGGGTCACCATACAGAAACTCTCAAAGAATTCCCCTTTTACCGATATGCAAGAAGATAACACAATGAAAGGATGGTCTGTGCTGGTAATGGGATAGATATAATTATGGGGCACATCATTGTGTGGGTGCAACAAGGTCGTAAGTGCAATAGCTGCCACTTGAATTTCCCATCAAACATACTATTATGCCAAGTTGTTGGTCAGTGGCTCTTTAAATGGTTCTTCAAGTGACTGTGTTGCCTGAAGAACCATTTCAAGATAACTAAGGAAAGATAAATTGAGAGTTATCCTAATACACGGCAGCACATAGATGAATCACATGGCAGCTATTGCACTTACGACCTTCTTGCACCAACATGACGACATATCGAGGGACTTATTTTATTTGTTGAGGTAGAACTTGCTGTAGGCTGATTTGATCTTGTATGCTCACCACTTACAGGACATCTATGGACCCATGGACCAACCGGACGACCACATGGAGGTTGACTCCCAATCCGTTTCTGGTGTAACGACCTCTGACCGCCAAGCGTCTTTCCTCCTCTTTGCTAAGTTCACCAAGGAGGTTCTTGTGAGACTGAAGCAATACAAGGATGACTTGCTAGCATCCTGTCTGTTCTTTGTCTTGTCTCTTCCACATGAGATTGTCCATGCTGAAGTTCTTAGTCTTGTTCCTGCACTTCAGGTGAGTATAAGCATACTGCCATAATCTAGGGTCACTGGTGATCCTTGTGAATTCTGCAGTCCTTACGGAATAAAGCGCATGTGGACATACGCGCTTTATTCTGTAAAGACTGCCAAATTCATTGAGGTCTTCACTAAAGTAAAGTAGGTCTCATAATATGAGGTTCTAATGCCATGCCCCAAATTATCCACCCAAACAGGTTGTCAAAGTGCCCCTGCAAGCTGACCTGTAGATGCTCTGTAGGTCAATTGTGGAAGGCATAAAAGAATTGAGTATGGGGCAATCTACATGCAGTGCAGAGCCAGATCAATCTGTGTCCCCGAGATCCGCTCACACAGATCCAGCTCACGGGCGACCATTTCCGACCTCTACACACCAGTGAGTGTGCAACTACGGACCTTTGCCTCGGGCCCGGGTCCATGTATGCGGCCCCCTTGGTGCCTCGCCGAATACCTTTCCGCTACCCTGTGCAAGGTCCGCGCTACATTGCGTGCCCCACGCGCAAGAAAAAAGTAGGGGAAAAAAAAGGGAGGAGGGGAGGGGAAAAGGGGAAAAAGAGGAAGGAGTAGAGGGGAAAGAAAGAGGAAAGAGAGAAGAGAGGAAGGGGGAAGGAAAAGAAAGCTCCAGGCAACATACAATAAAAAGAAAAAAAAAAAAAAAACCAAACCCCCCCCCCCCCCCCCCCCCCCACCCACCCCCTTCAAACTTACGCTTTATCGAGTTAACGCTCGATAATCAAACTTACAATTGATCCCAAGTCTTTGTGAACGGGGCCCAGGCATCAAGTTTGGACGTTGCCCGTGTAGACACAAACTGGTCTATGAGAAAACGGATTGATCTGGATCTGCGTTGCCATCTAGATTGCCCCTTTATGCCTCCTTCATGGTGATTTAATTGATCTCCAATTCCTAAAATCTCAAGGGACTTTTCTTTCATAATATATTTTCAATTAATCAACTAGAATTGAACACCCATTAGTAATGTTACCATATAAAAACCATGTTATCTTTTATTATTTGTCATATTATCATCATAATGTGCACTTTCAAAGCTGAATTAATTACCTCAGCCACCTTAGTTACATACATATGCATTACATATACATAATCCATACACATCAGCGCAATTGTGAATGAAACACAACTAACTAAAAAGTACACTTTTGTGAGTACTTCCACACTGGATGTGTGTCTGTGACTTGTCATTGCTAACTGAGCAAGGGATCGTAATGAAATTTTCAGGTCATATACTTCTATTAGAAACACTTAAATTGTTTAAAATCCAAAAATCATAAACAAATTAAAAAGTACTGGGTCCTCAAAGCCTCTTAAATGTATGTGTACAACTATGGAATTAGCCATATGCTGAAATTTCACCTTGCTTTTTTAATAAATTTCAACTTATTTCAGACCACCTTCAAGATTGGGCTGAGCTACCTGCCCCTGGCAGAGCAAGGTCTGGCTGCCCTCAACTACTGGTTGCAACACCTACCCACTGACACACTTAGACCACACTTCAACACAATACTACCATTACTAGATGGCTACCTGAGGGCCACCTCTGAACAAGGTAAATTGTATTTCAACCCTGGCTTTCTAAGTGACCTATTGTGATTTTGTGGTTTTATATAGTAAACGAGGGTGGCCGGATTCACCTCTCACTCGGTAATACTGCTGTGTGAGGATTTATTTGAGCAAAAGATAATTGACCGGATGCCCTTCCTGATGCCAATCCACAGCTTTTGGTGGTGGGCCTAGCCTTTCGGCAACCATAACCATGCCCACCATGCAAGGCAGCATGTGCTGGATGGCCACCCTTAGCTCTCCAGAGCTGATGCCCTTGTAGCATACCTGCCAACCTTCCCTCTTTTATAGGAATCATCCCTATTTTGAACTTTCCAAATTGCAAAAAATAGGGATATCCCTATTTCTGAAATTTCAAACAAATCTTGAAATAATTGCCAGAAAAGTCCTGAAATATATTTTGGGCTCCTGAAGCTCTTCCTGCAGCTTTAAAAACACTAAAGCCTAGTAACTTCAGGAGACTCTACCCCTCTGTACTCCCCTAGAGGTCCTAAAGTGGATCAGAAAAAAAACCCAGCCATAAGAGCTTTCTTGATGAGGTGTTCGCGACACATACATTCTGATTTTTAGGTTCTGAATGTTGGCAGGTATGTTGTAGGTAGATCTTCTTTTTCATTCTACCAGGGTAACCACCTGCCCTCCTCATCAGGTTTCCTACAAAGTTAACCACACTCACACACCATTTCCAGAGGTTTAATATTGGACTACTAAAATTTGTTCTAGTGCAGATTTTGCTATCAAGGTGAGGGGTCATTAACAATGATAACTGGGGCCAATATTATTAATGAAACTATTTAGTAGTTAGTAGGATGTTAATCTATCTACTTGGTATATGATAGAATGGGACGTTAGTATAGTATAAGGTTCAATACTAAAGGAAGATACATCCATTATTCCATACTGTGGACAGTCCGCTGCTTAAATTGCAAGTGACACAGCGACACTACCCCAGCTTGTACACAGCCCGTATGCGTTGCGGGCCCCTCCGGTTTCACAAAGATGTTACTATCGTTGTAACTCAAAGCGTACCTCGATCAAGCGTACGTTTGAACTTACAATCACGTTCAAAACGTAACGCTTTATCGAGTTAACGCTCGATAATCAACTTACAATTGCTCGTAAGTCTTTGTGAAACCGGGGCCCAGATCAAGTTTGGACGTTGCCCCGTGTAGACACAAAGCTGGTTATGAGAAACGGATGATGGATCTGCGTTGCCATCAGAGATTGCCCCTTTAATGGCCTCCTTCAGGTGATTTAATTGATCTCCAATTCCTAAAATCTCAAGGGACTTTTCTTTTCAGATATATTTCAATAACAACTTAGAATTGAACACCCCTTAGTAAGTACCATATAAACACCATGTTAATTTTTATTATTTGTCATATTATCATCAGATTCAACTGTTCAAAGCTGATTTTACCTCAGCCACCTTAGTTACATACATATGCATTAACATATACATATCCATACACATCAGCGCAATTGTGAATGAAACACAACTAACTAAAAAAGGTTTTACACTTTTTGGTGAGTACTTCGCAACTTCCGCACCTGGCTTGTGTCAATGTGACTTGTCATTGCTAACGGAGCAGGGGATTCGTAATGTAAATTTTCAGGTCATATACTCTATTAGAAACACTTACATTGTTTTAAAATCCAAAAATCATAAACAATTAAAAGTACTGGTCCTCAAAGCCCTCTTAATGTAAGTGTACAACTATGGAATTAGCCATATGCTGAAATTTCCCCTTGCTTTTTATAAATTTCAACTTTCCAGACCCCCTTCAGATTGGGCTGGCTAACCTGCCCGGTCAGAGAAGGTCTGGCTGCCCTCAACTACTGGTTGCAAACACCTCCCCGACTGACACACTAGACCCACACTCAACACAAACTACCATTACTAACGGCGATACCCCTGATGGCTACATCTGAACAAGGTAATAGTTAACTATACAATCCTGGTTATAGCACGGTCTATCTGCCCTAACTACGTTGCAACACCTACGAACCCACGACACACTTAGGACCCCACTTCAACACAATACTACCATTACTAGATGGCTACCTGAGGGCCACCTCTGAACAAGGTAAATTGTATTCATCAACCCTGGCTTTCTAGTTGACCTATGTGATTTTGTGGTTTTATATAGTAAACGAGGTGTGGCCGGATTCACCTCTCACTCGGTAATACTGCTGCTGTGTAGGATTTATTTGACCAAAATATTGACCGGATTCCCCTTCCTGATGCCATCCAGGCTTTTGGTGGTGGGCCTAACCTTTGGGTAACCATGCCCACAATGCAAGGCGGCATGTGCTGGTTGGCCGCTGTTTGCTCTCCAGAGCTGATGCCCTTGTAGATACCTCCACCTTCCTCTGTTTTTATAGAATCATCCCTATTTTTGGAACTTTCCAAATTGCAAAAAAATAGGGATATACCCTATTTCTGAATTTCAAACAAATCTTGAAATACTTGCCAGAAGTCCTTTGAAAAAAAAAATATATTTTGGGTCCTGAAGCTCTCCTTCAGCTTGTAAAAAACACTAAAGCCCAGTAACTTCATAGACTCTACCCCTCTGTACTCCACAAGAGGGGTCCCTAAAGTGGTCATAAAAAAAACCCACCCTAAGACTTTTTTCTTGATTAGGTGTTTCGCACACTATTCATGATTTTTAGGTTCTGAATGTGGGCATGTTTTTGTAGGTAAATCTAAATCTTCTTTTTTCATTCTACCAGGTAACCACCTGCCCTCCTCATCATGTTGTCCTACAAAGTTAAACCCACACTCCCACAACCATTTCCATAGTTTTTAAAGGGACTACTAAATTTGTTCTAGGTTTTTTTGGTGCAGATGTTTTGTATCAAGGTGAGGGGGTCAGTAACAATATAACTGAGGCACCACTATTTAGAATTAAAACTAATTCTAGTAGTTATAGGATTTAATCTATCTACTTTGGTATAGATAGTGATAGAATGGACTTAAAGTATAGTCTAAGGTTCAATACTTAAAGGAATATACTCGATTATTCCCTCTCCCTATCCAGGGCTTTGATCACTCACGTAGGAGGAAACCCCTCCCTAGAATGCGTCCACACATCTCTATCTTTGGCCATTCTTGTCCAAGTTGGACCACGTTGTTTTGGTAATTCGTCTCTCCATCTGTTTTTGGACTCCTGGCTTTCTGGTCCATTCTCTGGGGCCCACTCTGTCACTCTGTTGGTCCACCTGTTTATCCTGCAGTCGAGCAACATGGCCAGCCCATCTAGGTTTGCACTCCTAATGCAGTCGAAAATATCCGTACCTCCTGTCGTGATCGGATCCCAGCTTTTCTCTTTTTTTACTTGGGAGTCCTGATCCAAGCATGATTCGGGCTCCATCTTGCCTGGGCATTGGCAACTCTCCATCTGGTGTTATTCAAAGCCACGTTTGTCACTGCGTATGTCATAACAAGAAGAATGTATTCATTGAACCCCTTTCTCTTTACTACACCTTTCTCTTTAGCTCCATACTTTCTTCCCCTTATTTTCATGATGTTTTACCACTTTTGCAAATGCTCCCCAGCCTAGTCCAATTCTCCTTCTGATCGATCAGCAGTATTCGTCACCATCACACCTCACTGTCTTCCCAAGGGAGATGTAGCTGTTGACCTCTTCATGACTTTCCCTTCTACAGTTATCGTTTGATTTTCTAGGTGTGGTCTGAAATCACTTTTTTTTCCCCAACATGCATCTGATAGTCGCCAGGTTTGCTGGTGGTGGTGGAATTCATTTTACATGCTTTCCAATCCTCTGGTGCTTGGCAATCAGACTAATATCATCGGCAAAGGATCAGGTGAGAGAGTTTCACCATCAATGTTGGGGCCCTCGTGCCTGCCCAGTTAATCTCCTTTATGATTATGATGGCATCTTGAAGTCCTGAGGGAAGAGTTTTGGTGAAATGTTGTCTCCCTATCTTCTGCCCCTCTCTAGCTTGATCTTGTCCACTGTCCTTGTGGAGCTTTTTAGAGGGTGGGAAAGAGGGGCACCACTGTAAGAGGTCACGTAAGAATAGATTATGTAGCTGGCTCAACGCTTTGGTTTTCAAGTGCCGTGAAGATGGTTTGAATTCAACAGAGTCAAACGCCTTCTCTAGTTCAACAAAGGGAAATGCTGACGGGATCTTATTCTCATTGGCTTTCTCTTGTAGCTGGCTTACAACATGTCTGTGATCAGTGGTAGAGAATCCTGGTCTAAAACCACTTGGTCTCTTGTTTGGTGTTGTTCCAGAGTGTTCAGCATTTCGTTTCACAGGACCTGTGAGAATAACTTGTACATTACAGGTAGAAGACTTCTTGGCCTGTAGTTTTTTGATGTCAGATGTATCTCCTTTCTTATGGAAATAACTACGATGCATTCTGTTCTTTCAGTTGCTGGGGACTCTCCCTCTGTAAGGCATCTGTTCAATGCTTTGTAAGTACCTCATCAATAATGGGCTCACCTCCATCTTGAAGAATCCCTCCGTGGATGTATACTATCCCCTCCATGATTCGGGTCATGCGCAGCATTATAACCATCGTATCAGTGCATTGCTCATTTGGAAATATGCTTCATCCATAGACAATGCCCACTACGTTAGACTAAATGTACACGCCAAATGTTCTTCAGTCGTTACCATGCAGCTACTAACTACCGAGTAGAACAAGGATTACCTACCCCCTGACTAACATTCGCCGACCAGGATTTGTTTTTTGCCGCATGGCCCGGAATAGTGTACGCACACAGCGGCTCTCTCCCTTGTCGTGGAGTAGCTACGTGGATTCAACACCGGCTCTCAGCGCATGCGGTATTTTTCATGTTTTTTTTTTTGTTTTTTAGAATAGATGCATTTTTTTATTCAGTGTGCAGCATTAGAGGGATTTTTAATGATCCCAATTCGAATTTTGTAATGATTTTCCTAAACAAATTATAAAACAAATGCTGAAACAGAGCCAGTGGATAGGCGCCCTCATTTTGTCCACTACAAAATGGCATCGGGTAAACGCGAGGGACTACGTTGGAGCTACATTCTCTCCTGTCCTGTCTACACCATAGCCACCTTCTCTCCACCTATGGGTAACTACAACAACGGTACACTCGGGGTAAGGTATGTACGTAGCCACATCAACTGTATATCTATAACGTGTATTTGGAAGCCATATCTTGCAGCTACCGCAATTAGCCACGTGCCCCGTTTTACTTTGCCGTAGCTTGCCACTCCCGAGTAGAGATGTTGTAGCTTCCCGTATAGGGCTACCACGCGAGAAGAAAACGGCCATGTACTTGATGAAACTATCCATTAGAATTACTACAAAAGGGTCTATATTGTTACTATGAACACCGCACACATAAAATTATCAACATTAGTTAATGGTTAGATTACTTTCAATTATATCTTGTAACACTGTCAAATATCCAAAGTACTGTACTGTTACATGTGCATCTCCCCCATCCCGCTTTCACATCAGTTTTATATTTGTGCAAAGATGCTTTGGTTTAGTAGCCGTTGGAAATTTCGAGTGTATCTTCTTATCTGCTTTTGCCTGTAGGTTCTGGTACAAACACCTCCAACAGTTATAGCGAAACCTAAGATTCGCCACGGGAACCGCAAATAAAAGATCCAAACGGAGCAGGATAATTGAAAACACAACAGGTAATAGCTGTAACTGTTTGTCTTTGATATCATTAATGAATGCCCAGTGCTTCCGTCACAGAGCTTGTAAGGCATGGCACCCACTAGTTACGTAATAAACAAAAATCTTTGTTCATGCAGAAAAAAATTTTCCAGGGGTGGTGTTAGGTATGCAACATTTTTATGCTGAATTTTTAATAGTATCGATAAAAGTGTGCCTAGTATTGCGAGCACTTATTATATTCGATGAACGACGAAACAGCTCAGTGCAACCCATTGGATACCACAGCTTATCCGTCATAGTATCAAATGTATGATAACGGAATAAAGCGTGAAATCCAATGGTGCAGTGAGCCCCCGTTTCGTTGAATAATAATAAGCCTTGCTATCAAATCATTTTCTGGTCAAGCCTAATGCATAAGCTTATGTCTGTTATTGTTATTTTTTCTCACTAAGCTAGCCATTATACATATCTTATACATTATTGGATGGCTTGGCGTAATTTCACTCAGGAAAGTTTATTTTATTCACAGAGTTAGTCAGTACCATCTCATGACGGGGTGCATTGTTTAATGTTTGAGTGTATCAATGTTTGATATAATGTGGTATCGCCAACAAGCACCATAGACTTACATGTGTGCAAAGTGATTTTTCCCTTTTTGCTCAAGTGGCGGGCCCATTTTTTCATTTCATTTGTTTTCAATGTCGTTTTCACCAGTTCCACCAAGATATTGTATTTACAATTCCTCAAATGATTTTTGATATGTCTACGCCTTTTGAGAATTTTACATAAAAGGTTAAACTTCTTTTTTGGGACCAGACTTTGTACATAGCCATAGTTGTCCTTGTGGCATGCCCTTTTAATCATCAATCTTCTTTTACTTGTTTGTCTCTTTTAGTACAGCAGCGCCAAATCTGCATTATAAACCACAAATTGGGAAAATTTTGACATTATTACACGCACACATATATATAGTTTTACATGAATCCCACTGATCACATATAGTTGGTCTTTTGGCATTTCCATGACCCGAGGAAGCAGAAGCATCATGTTCTCAGTGGATTTACCTTACAACCTTTAGTGGGGTGCCCCCCTGAAATGTTGGTGGAATCCAGGAGGGGGGAAAAAAATATACAAGGGTCAAAAGAAAAATGCTGTATTTGCTTTAAAAAGGTAACCAAAGTGTTTCATCTTGTCACAAGGAATTAAAAAGGTATAGTTTTGTACTACCTACAAGGTATGGTTCCGAGGTATAAGACAAAAAGGTAAAATGATGGTCAAAGGCATCACCAAAGGTTAAACCTTATATTTGGACGATGTTCTTTGAAAATATTGCAAATTGTTAGCCTTTCCAAGGGATTGCCAACCAAAGTATTTGGCCCTCTCATTTGTATTTGTTTATCGAAATAAATGACAAACAAGTCACGGCCATTGACCTCTATGATCTCCGAATTTTAAAAGTAAATGTTTAAGGGTGCAAAATGTTCTTGGTTGTCCTCTTAGAGGAAAGATGAATAATTGAGCCCATTTTTAACTAAATCGGAGCAATATTTTCAGATTAACCATTTTTTTTTGTGTGATGACCTTTTGAACATTTGACCATTTTTGTCTTATATCTCTTTAACCAACGTTGTAAGTATACAAACTATACTTCTGTTAAGCCTTGTGTAAGGACAAACACTTTTGGTTACCGACTTGACCCCGTTACTTATGAATTTTCCCCCTCCGGATTCCGCCCACCCTTTCTCGAGGTGCACCCCGCCTAAGGTTGTTCATTAACCTTCATAGAAGATCAAATCCCACTGAGAAATGATGCTCTGCTCCCTATGGTCACGGAATTGCTCCAAATGAACTCCAACTAATAATGCTGTTATGTACCTTAAGAAAATATTGATTTGGTTTGCAACAGATCCAGGACTCCCTCGAACACTGTTGAGCTGAAGATCCTCCATTTCCTGGGGTCACTGGGTGGTCAGACTAATGCTAGCTTACTGGAGACCAGTGTGATGAGACAGCTAGGGAAGCAGTGGCATGGGACACTGGTCAGCTAGGGCTCAATTGCTGTACCGTTTGTAACCAGACCCACATCAATTGGGGTACAAAAAGAACATTTCAAAAACATGGAACCTTTTTTCAAATGGATACTACTAACACCATGAATTTTTATTGGAGCAATCGTTTTGGAGTTAATGTAAGCTGACTTCAGAGATTTCCAGAGGAGGCGCCTCAATTTTTTTGCATATAGATGAGTCTGACATGTGACTCAACGCCGGGGCGAACAAACAAAGCACAAGCCCGGCAGTATGCGTGAGCACTGCAGGGCTTGTTCTTTTAAAATTCCGCGGCTCACTCAGCGGATAAGGCTATTGAATGCTGTAACTGTATGGGCCTATTCGTCGCACCTCAACATGTCAGTAGACCAATTGCTAACTTGTGTTTGAACTTGCTGTCACCTCTCTATACATAAGGCTTGTCCAAATCAATCACGTGGGAAATACAAGCATCAAATCGAAGTCCTTCATATTGAAATTATCATTATTATTTTTACCATTTTTGTTTGTACAACATTAATCCCTAGGGCAATGTTAGACTGTAACAGAAAAGCTTACTAACACAAAATAATTTATATTTCAAAATCTCTGAGTTGGCCTTTAAAGGATGGGGACTCCTTTGCATTTGTTGCAAGGAAAATATTGACTGTGCTCTTGTTAATAATGATTCAACCATTTCCACCGAGGTGTAATCAGAAATTCACAAGAACCACCTTACACAATAAGGCACGTCCACGCAAAATGTGGTCTTATTGCTTGCTGATGAACCAATTCCGTACATGTAAATCCTGATCACTAATTTCCACTCCACCAAATTACGTAACCACCGCATTTGTTCCAGGCTGATTACCATACCACAAGTGATATGAGATACAACCTATACTTCATACTTTCGTCCGTCCTGAACTAAGGAGTTAGTCATAGCGTCGACCAGGCTATTGTGTATCGTATTGAGCATGCTGACTTTGTACGATTACAGTTGGTGGTGTACTGCGGTTTTACTCGGTTCACACAATTTAAGAGAGTTAGTGTGATTTTCGTTCTCATGATAAGATGTGTTTATTTTTTGCTAAAACCATTCCTACCCAGAGTAAGTTGAATTGGGCTTTGACATATGTTTGTTGGCTTGGTCCCCCGCCAACTTTTCTTGGCGAAGGGGGACTATAGAAATGGTCGCCGTCTGGCGTGGTGTGTGTGTCCCTCACGATATCTTTGGAACTGAAGTCAGTGTGGAAGTCCATCTTCGCAACATAGATTATCTCAAGTAGACGGTGGGTGGGATACAAGTGGGTGTTCTGGCAGGGTCCAGGTCAAATGGGTCAAAAATAGGGTCAAATATGCAAAAATAGGGCTAAAATCGCTAAATATAAACGTTGTAAACCACGAGTCTTTGATTGGAGCAAGTATGGGTGTCCTCCTTCGCCATCGATGTCACTCAAGTAGGCTGCGGATGTGTTCGGAGGAAGGTAATGTGGCATTGGTCAAGGCAAATTGGGGTCAAAAATAGGCAAAAATGAGTAAATTGCTATAATCCTTATCTGTTGTGGTAGGATTATGAAACTTGGTGGGTGTGGTGTGGTCAACATTCAGTTCTGAAAATTTTGAGGCATTTCAAGGTCATACGAGTCATCCAAGGTCAAAATCACTTAACCTGTGGTAGGAGGATGACAATTGGTGGGTGTGGTCAATTCAACATTCAGTACCAAAAATTTGGAAGGTCAGTTCAAGGTCAATCTTAGGTCATCCAGGTCAATCCACTCAACATGTGGTAGGAAGGAATGAAAATTGTGGTGTGTCAACATTCAGTACCAAAATGTTGAAGGTCGTTCAAGTCCCTCCGAGGTTCATCCAAGTGTCAAATCACTTAAGTTGTAGGAGGATGAAAATTGTGGGTTGTGGTCAACATTCATTAAAAAAAAAAAATTTTAGTCATTTCACGTTCATCCGAGGGCATCCAGGTCATAATCACTTAACATGTGGTAGAGGATGAAAATTGTGGTTTGGTCAACATTCAGTACCCATATTTTTAAGGTCATTTCAAGGCCTCTAAGGTCAAATCACTTAACATGTGGAAGGAGGATGAAAATGGTGGGTGTGGGTCACATTCAGTACGCAAAAATTTTGTGAAGTCATTTCACATCATAGGTCATCTGAGGTCATCCAAGGGTCATACTCAACGGTGGTAGGAGGATGAAATTGGTGGGTGTGGTCAACAATTCATTTAACCAAAATTTTGAAGGTTCCTTTCAAGGTCATCCGAGGTCATCCAAGGTCAAATTCACTTAAAACATGGGTAGGAGGAATGAAAATTGGTGGGTGTGTCAACATTCAGTACCAAAAATTTGTTGAAGGTCCTTGCAAGGTCATCCGAGGCATCCAAGTGTCACATCACTTAACATGTGGTAGGAGAAATGAACTTGGTGTGGTGTGGTCAACTTCAGTACCAATAATTTTGAAGGTCATTTCAAGGTCACTAAGGTCACATCACTTAACATGTGAAGGAGGATGAAAATTGGTGGTGTGGTCAACATTCAGTATCTCGATCAAAACATTTTGACGGTCATTTTCAAGATGTCAATCTAGTTTCATCCACGGTCAAATCACTCAACATGTGGTAGGAGGATGAAATTGGTGGGTTGGTCACATTCAGTACCAAAAATGTTTTAAGTCATTTCAAGGTCCTCCGAGGGCATCCAGGTCAAATCCTTAACATGTGGAGGATGATTAAAAATTGGTGGGGTGGTGGTCATCATTCCGTACCAAAATTTGGAAGGTCATTTTCAAGGTCATCCGAGGGCATCCACGGTCAATCACTTAACATGTGTAGGGAGGATGAAAAATGGTGGTGTGGTCCAACATTCAGTACATAATTTGAAAGTCATTTCAAGTCACTAAGGTATAATCACTTAACATGTGGAATCGGATGAAAATTGGTGGGTTGGGTCAACACTTCATAGCAAAAGTTTTGAAGATCATTTATTCAAGGTCAGCCGAGGTCTCCAAGGTCCAATCACTTGACATGTGCTTGGAGGGTAAAATTGGTGGGTATGATCAACGTTCTGTTCCAAAACTTTTGAAGGTCATTGAATTCATAGGGGTCATCCAAGGTCCAAATCACTAAATATGTGGTAGCGTATGAAAACTTTTGGGTGTGGTCAGCCATTCAGTGCCAAAATTTTGAAGGTCATTTGGTAAAGGTCATGAATTGCTGGGGTCATTCAAGGTCAAAAATCACTAAAATGGGATGAGATGAAACTTCCTGGGTGTGGTCAACATTCAGTACCACCAATTTTGAAGGTCCATTAAGTCATGTGGGTCATCCAAGTTCAATCATTAACATGTGGTATGATAGTGAAAATTGGTGTGTGGTCCATCATTCAGTGCCAACAAAGTTGATGGTCATTTGAAGTCGTGTGGGGGTCCCTTTAAGGTCAATTTACTAAAATCATGGTGTAGAGGATGAAACTTGGTGGTGTGGGTCAACATTTAGTGTTGACACTTTGGAAGGTCATTTCAAGTCCTGTGGGGTCCTTGCGCGAGGTCAAATCACTTCACATGTGGTAGAGGATGAAAACTTGTTGGGCCATCACAATCTTCCCCGATATCTTAAAATTGTGGGTGCTCTTGTTCTTTAGCTACTGCACTGGGCGGTGGGACTTTGTGGTTCGAGAACCGCCTTGTTATAGATTGTGTTAGTGGGTGATTTATTCTCATTATAGATTTTGTTCGTTTCTGTTTAAAGACCGCATTCCTACCAAGAGGTAGTTGAATGGCTTTGACATCTGGTTTTGGTTGTCAGTTGTCCCCCGCCAACTTAGTTGACTAAAGTGGGGACTATAGAAAGGCCCTGCGTCGTGTGTGTGTGTGTGTGGCGTGTGTGCTTGTGTGTGATCCTCAAGCAAATATCTCTTGATCTAATAAGTGGGGTGTCCATCTTCGCAACATAGATGCATCTCAAGTAGGCGTTGGGCTGGTGATATAAATGGTCATGTGACATCGGGTCCACAGGGTCAAATATGGTCCAAAAATAGGGTCCAAATTTAGTCAAAAATAGAGATATAAAACCTTGTAAAACACGATTATCTTGATCTAAGCAATAGGGTGCCATCTTCGCACCATGAAAAATGTCACCCAAGTAGACGTGGATGAGGTTCGGAGGTGGGCATGTGGCATGGTCAAAGGTCACTGCGGCCCAAAAATGGTTAAATTGCTATAACCTTGGCAATGGTGGCAGATGATCAGAATTTGGTGTTGGGTCAACATTCAGTGCAGAAAATTTTGAAAGTGTCATTTCAAGTCATGTGGGGTCATTCAAGATCAAATGTAATATATTGCTATAAACCTTGTTAATGTGGTAGGTATTGAAACTTGGTGGGTGTGGTCACATTCAGTGCCGAAAATTTGAAGGTCATTTCAAGTCATGCGGGGTCATCAAGGTCAAGTGGGATTAAATTGCTATAGCCCTTGTCATTGTGGTAGGATGATTGAAACTTGTGGGTGGTTCAACATTCGTTCGAAAAATTTTAATGTCATTTCAAGGTCATGTCGGGGTCCTTCAAGGTCAATAATCAGTATGGGGTAGGATTATGAAACTTGGTTGGTGTGTCGCAGCATTCAGTGCCAAAACTTTTGATGGTCATTTCATTCAAAGTCATGTGGTCATCCAAGGTCACATCCATACACATGGTAGTATGGTCATGAAAACTGATGTGTAGTACACATTCAATTGGCCGAAAATTTTTGAAGTCATTTCAAGGTCGTGGGGGGATTCAAGGTCAACCCCAGCTAGCCAAATGACTTTGTACCAAAAAACGTTAAAACGTTTTAAATTGGGTCACTTTGACGTCCAATTTTAACACGTAAAAACCCTGATGTGTAGCCACTTTTTCACAGTTTGTCAAAACGTTTTTAGAAGACGTTATTAAAACGATTGAAACGTTTTCAAAACGTGCTTAAAATGTAAGAAACGCTTTAAAGAACGTCTAAATCGTTATGAGAACGTGCAAACCATGTGATTATTGCCTAATTAAACGCTAATAATTATGAGAAAAAAAATTTTTTTAAAAAAATGTGTTGAAAGACATGTACATGTTATAAGTAATAATAACAATAAGCATATTTCACAAGTTGGTTTGACAGACCCAAATTACTCACTCACTCTCCCTGGACTGGGAATTGAACCTGGGACCCTTCGCGTGGAGACCAAATTAACGTAACTACACCAGCTAGACGAGTCACAATTTAAGGGTAATTGATATTTGTATATAGGCTCGATGTTATCAGAGAGTTGTACTTTTTTTCAAAGTGAGTGCCTATTAGTGACCCTTTCATTACCCACTGAAGATTTAAGACAACCCTCTGTGGCTGACAGAATTAAAACGCACTTGATAAATAATCCAAATAAAGCCAATACTAATAACAAAAATAATAATACTAATAAATAACACTAAAAATCTCATCCTCCGCGCACCGCTACAACACACCAAGGTCCGTAAGGCGCGAATCTTCACCAACATTACCAAAAAGCCGCTGTGATGGCGAGTGCGTTGTCAATGCGTAATACGCGAGGACCGACGCAAGGAGGAAAAGCACGCGAACAGAAAATAAGGGCAACGGAAGAATAAGCCAGTGCTCATGCTCCCGTTATTTAGAATATGATTATTCCGTCATAGCATAAATCGGGGTAATTCTTCCGTCTGCCTTTAACAGATTCAATTAACTAAACTTCTGGCGGGAAATACCTACATCGAGAATGCTCACAATTTCTACCACTGCAAAACCCATTTCTATTGGCATGTTTTTTAATATAAAACGTATGGACACGTTGTGTGAACGTGTCTGCATATACTCGTCAGAACGTCTACAAAACGTTTCCAAATACCACATCATCCAGGTAATATTCACGTTTTCAAAACGTTTAAAAAGACGTTTTAGCACGTAATTATTACGTGGGACGGTTTGGTTAAACTTCAAAACGTTGTCAAAACGTGTTCTCAAACGTTTTTGACTGGTTTGACTACTTTGTAACGTTTGCAAACGCCGAGAAAACGTTATGTGTTACCTGGGGTACTAACTCACATGTGGTAGGTCATGAAACTTTGTGGATGTGGTCAACATTTCTAAACCAAAAATTGTGAAGGTCATTTCAAGGGCAAGTAGGGTCATCTAAGGTCAAATAACTACAAATAGTTGTATGGTCAATGTAGTCAACATTTGATACGTCAAATTGCAACTGCTATGGCAGCCTGAATAATATAAGAGATGGCAGCAGCCTCAGTGGTTTGATAACCACTTATTGCCATCATCTCTTAAAATTAATATTTTCCCTCCATTTCTATCGCGACGGCGGGGACCTTTGTGGTTCGAGAACCGCTTGTTATAGATTGTGTTAGTGTGATTTAGTTCTCATTATAGTTTGTGTTATTTCTTTGTTACAGACCCATTCCTACCAAGAGTATTTGAATTGGCTTTGACATCTGGTTTGGTTGTCATTATAGATTGTGTTAGTGTGATTTAGTTCTCATTATAGATTGTGTTATTTTTGTTACAGACCCCTTCCTACCAAGAGTAGTTGAATTGGCTTTGACATCTGGTTTGGTTGTCATTATAGATTGTGTTAGTGTGATTTAGTTCTCATTATAGATTGTGTTATTTTTGTTACAGACCCATTCCTCCAAGAGTAGTTGAATTGGCTTTGACATCTTGTTTGGTTGTCATTATAGATTGTGTTAGTGTGATTTAGTTCTCATTATAGATTGTGTTATTTTTGTTACAGACCCATTCCTACCAAGAGTATTTGAATTGGCTTTGACATCTGGTTTGGTTGTCATTATAGATTGTGTTAGTGTGATTTAGTTCTCATTATAGATTGTGTTATTTTTGTTACAGACCCCTTCCTACCAAGAGTAGTTGAATTGGCTTTGACATCTGGTTTGGTTGTCATTATAGATTGTGTTAGTGTGATTTAGTTCTCATTATAGATTGTGTTATTTTTGTTACAGAACCCATTCCTCCAAGAGTATTTGAATTGGCTTTGACATCTGGTTTGGTTGTCATTATAGATTGTGTTAGTGTGATTTAGTCTCATTATAGATTGTGTTATTTTTGTTACAGACCCCTTCCTACCAAGAGTAGTTGAGTTAGCTTTGACATCTGGTTTAGTTCTCATTATAGTTTGTGTTATTTCTTTGCTACAGACCCATTCCTACCAAGAGTAGTTGAATTGGCTTTGACATCTGGTTTGGTTGTCATTATAGATTGTGTTATGTGATTTAGTTCTCATATAGATTGTGTTATTTTTGTTACAGACCCATTCCTACCAAGAGTAGTTGAGTTGGCTTTGACATCTGGTTTAGTTCTCATTATAGTTTGTGTTATTTCTTTGCTACAGACCAATTCCTACCAAGAGTAGTTGAATTGGCTTTGACATCTGGTTTAGTTCTCATTATAGATTGTGTTATTTCTTTGCTACAGACCCATTCCTACCAAGAGTAGTTGAATTGGCTTTGACATCTGGTTTGGTTGTCATTATAGATTGTGTTAGTGTGATTTAGTTCTCATTATAGATTGTGTTATTTTTGTTACAGACCCATTCCTACCAAGAGTAGTTGAGTTAGCTTTGACATCTGGTTTAGTTCTCATTATAGTTTGTGTTATTTCTTTGTTACAGACCCCTTCCTACCAAGAGTAGTTGAGTTGGCTTTGACATCTGGTTTGGTTGTCATTATAGATTGTGTTAGTGTGATTTAGTTCTCATTATAGATTGTGTTATTTTTTGTTACAAGACCCATTCCTACCAAGAGTAGTTGAGTTAGCTTTGACATCTGGTTTAGTTCTCATATAGTTTGTGTTATTTCTTTGCTACAGACCCATTCCTACCAAGAGTAGTTGAATTGGCTTTGACATCTGGTTTGGTTGTCATTATAGATTGTGTTAGTGTGATTTAGTTCTCATTATAGATTGTGTTATTTTTTGTTACAGACCCCTTCCTACCAAGAGTAGTTGAGTTGGCTTTGACATCTGGTTTAGTTCTCATTATAGTTTGTGTTATTTCTTTGTTACAGACCATTCCTACCAAGAGTAGTTGAGTTGGCTTTGACATCTGGTTTAGTTCTCATTATAGTTTGTGTTATTTCTTTGCTACAGACCAATTCCTACCAAGAGTAGTTGAATTGGCTTTGACATCTGGTTTGGTTGTCATTATAGATTGTGTTAGTGTGATTTAGTTCTCATTATAGTTGTGTTATTTCTTTGTTACAGACCATTCCTACCAAGAGTAGTTGAGTTGGCTTTGACATCTGGTTTAGTTCTCATTATAGTTGTGTTATTTCTTTGTTACAGACCCATCCTACCAAGAGTAGTTGAATTGGCTTTGACATCTGGTTTGGTTGTCATTATAGATTGTGTTAGTGTGATTTAGTTCTCATTATAGATTGTGTTATTTTTTGTTACGACCCATTCCTACCAAGAGTAGTTGAGTTGGCTTTGACATCTGGTTTAGTTCTCATTATAGTTTGTGTTATTTCTTTGTTACAGACCCATTCCTACCAAGAGTATTTGAATTGGCTTTGACATCTGGTTTAGTTCTCATTATAGTTTGTGTTATTTCTTTGCTACAGACCAATTCCTACCAAGAGTAGTTGAGTTGGCTTTGACATCTGGTTTAGTTCTCATTATAGTTTGTGTTATTTCTTTGTTACAGACCATTCCTACCAAGAGTAGTTGAGTTGGCTTTGACATCTGGTTTAGTTCTCATATAGTTTGTGTTATTTCTTTGCTACAGACCCATTCCTACCAAGAGTATTTGAATTGGCTTTGACATCTGGTTTGGTTGTCATTATAGATTGTGTTAGTGTGATTTAGTTCTCATTATAGTTTGTGTTATTTCTTTGCTACAGACCAATTCCTACCAAGAGTAGTTGAGTTGGCTTTGACATTGTTTAGTTCCTCATTATAGGTGGTTGGTTAGTTTCTTTGTTACAGACCCATTCCTACAAGAGTAGTTGAATTGGCTTTGACATCTGGCGACAGGCAGCAAAAGGTTAAGTGTGCCCTTTATGCAAAGGATGCAACTCTTATTAAGTTTCACTTTTTGTTGTGTTTTGTTACTATGTAATCAACAGGAAAAAAGAACTAGAGGAAGAAGTTTAGGCTTATGAAATGTCAATTTGGTCCAAATCTGAAAGAGTGGACAATTTTACAAGCTTTGTATGTATTACTAATATTTATCAACCTTTCCCTGGAGATGGCAATCGCACAAAAAGGTGTTGAAAAAATATTACTAGGTAGGATTCGACAAACTTGGCAACTCCGTAGTTACTAGCACAACACTTATCTAATCGTTGAATCTAAAAGGCAAGGTAAAGAACAATAGATAATAGTCTATTGGTAGAGGAACAAGATATTTTAAAATTCATCTTGTCTACCTGGGGAAAATCCATATATAGTTAACTTTCAGCTTTGTATTGTGTTTCTCTGTAGGTTATGCCTGTGAGTGTCTTTCATACATTGGTTTTGTACATGCTGGGGTAAAGGAACACAGCAACCTGAACAAAGTCCAAAGCAAAGGTATGGGTCTAGATGAAGCGTAAAACCCGGGCGTAAAACAACTAGGCTGTGCCTCGCGTTCTAATTAAACTATGGCTGTTGCTCATGGATATGTCATTTTCATACAATAGATACCGGCAGTGGCAAAAAAAACAAAATACCTTATGGCCCTAACAAGGTTCTCACTCTAGCCTATCTCCAGGCGGAGGTGAAGGGGAGGGAAGGAGGAAAGGGATAGAAGCTAAAGAAGAAGGATTTCCCATGTGGTTGGGAATCGAACCCGGGGCCCCCAAGCCTCATGACCAGCAGGGGCAAGCCACGGGGTATCTTCTGGCCTGGCCAGTGATTTTGTGCTATATTGGGTGTTTTTATGATAACGTCATCGTATGATTTGGAACTTAGTTTCTATTTTCTATCCTCAGTGGCGTGGTATATTGCGGTCTATTGGCATTTGGGTTATTTTTTTCTCTAACTCCCATAATGGCCATTGTAAAGTGACCCATTGACATCACACCAATGCAGATACATATGTGTATACACAATGTGTATCACAGGTTTTGATGGCTGCTGAAAATTTGAAACTGTTTGATATGCACACTAATTTAATAGCAGAGATTTTATTATAGCGCCCTTATGCTATTTGCCCCTCTAAGCATTTCACAAATGGGCCACTGATCACTGTGGCCCAACCATACCATAAACCATTTAGCATCATTTCTAGGGATGAAGCAGATCAGGATCAGCGCTTTCCCATTCAGCAAACAAATCGAGATAACCATGCAGCCGGGGGACAGCTATTGCTTGGGTAAATAGGGACAACCGGTTTTTAAGCGGTTAACCAAGATAGCCAAATCTCACAGGGCTCGAACGCACGCCTATACGCATGGATGAGCACAATACACTGGAGTTGAGCGCTTAACTGATTGAGCTGGCTTGTCTGCTTAAAGATAGCTAAATTCATGTTACTGTACAAAGTTTCCATGGGGAATGTGAAATTTGGGAATTAAGTTCTTTTTAACATTAAGTTGCTGAGGTAACAATAATACTTGTTGATTTGATGGTACCCTCACCTGGAATGAATAAGCATATAGCTATATGTGCTAATCCCGGCTAATCCACCTTTCACTCGTCAGATCAACATCTTACTACAAGCCTGAAATACAATGTCTGAATGCTTTTTAATTGTGTCAAAAACATGCTATATACCCTGTAAATTCTGGCAGGGATGTCAACACCTTCATTTTCTGTTGCAGGAATAACCTGCAACTCTTGGTGTTTTTACTGTTTTTACAGAATGTAAACATCCAAATTGTTTTAAAATTTGTGGAAGTGATTTCAGTAAGTGTCCATTTAATTATGTCTGAATGTTTCTATGCCATTGTGTCCCTTTAAGGAATTACATAATTTCTGGCAATGTACTTGTGTCCATTTAAGAGCAAACACACACTTATCAAATTTGAAAATTATTTAAGTCAAAGTGACTTTAATTAGCCAATTGGAGGTTTGGGTTAGAAACGGCAACTGCAAGTATTTTCAATCACCAATAGATCTGATCTTCCCACTCCTTTGACAGAGCCCCATGCAACGCTTGTCCAGCCGTGTATTTCCCTGCTCCTCCTACAACTAGCCGTGTCATGTAGGACAAGTGGCCAGACAACTCTTTGAGCCCCTCGTCATGCAACTCATATACACTGTTTTACAGGAAATAAGAAAGTTTTGAAAGTGGATGAGATACTGTGACATTCCGTAAACGCTATGCTGCGGGGTGTTGTTCACCCCGATTACTGAATACAGCGCTCAGGAGATTTTCTGTGCCAGCTGCTTGAACAGGAGTTCTTGAAGTGGTCATTAAACAAACAAAAGACTGTATTGACTAATGTATTAAAGTACCTACCTATTGTGAATGAAATTCTACAACCTTTCCTATTGTGGTTATTTAATTTATGTAATGAATGGTATGTTTGGTGTGTGTGTATCTGGCATATTATTACTTGTTTTCCATGTTTGTTTGTTTTTTGCCTGTTCCGAATACGAATTTTATTTGTGCATGCAGTGGTGCATGTAAGGCATTTTTTTATAGTTGTGCTTTTTTGCTGTTAATTATTCAATTAAAAGAGTTAGTGTGGGTCTGTCTATAATCTGGTGCGTCTGTTTGTAGTCAAATGTAACCCTAAACATAACTGCCCACTTTTTCCACATAGGCCGACATATTCAGGAAACTTGATGTAATGGCCCTTGCTTAGTGGCCCACAGGATACCCCTCTCAAGAGTGGGGGTCAAATGTCTTCTAGAGTTTATTGTAGGTCTGGCATCACAAATGCTCAGATTATCAAATTGCTTGGTGTATCACTCTAAGTCAATCGATTTCCATGGCACTTAAACCCATTGGTCCTTGGGATTGTACCATATTTTGAGACCTTATGACCCATGTGACCCTTTGTCCCCTTTCACAAACTGTGATGGAAGACACCATGCATTTGTGAACGCATTATTTTTTTATATAATAAAGTACTCTCGGGACACAAAAAACCTGAACATTTTTCTGTCATTTAAAATCTCTTTTCTGTTTGGTTTGTTGTGGTACAATCCTACAAATCTAATTCCTAATCCTTATAACTATGCACAGCAACAAGAGAAGAGCCCCATCAATGCCAAGTCTCTCCTGAAGAGACTCTACAGCATGGCCTTGCATCCCAATGCCTTTAAGAGACTTGGAGCAGCTCTAATAGCCTTCACACCATCTACACTGTTTCCGTGAGGAGCAGTCTCTAGTCGACCAGTTCTCTTTCGAGGTCCTAGTTACCTATGTTGCATAGTCCTCGCGTTGGCTCTCAATGATTATAAAGGCTTGGTGTAATTGAAAACTTCCTGTAAGTTGGTTGTGGTTGATTTGCAGGCATTGGAGCCAATATACAATGGAAGGCTAACTTCCCAAAATAAGTGTCCAGTCCATTTCTTAGATCTAGGTTTGCTTCACTTGCACCAATCATAGTTAAAATTTTATTTGGGACTTTTCATGATACTTGGATCCATTGGTCCTTGGATAATGTCACATGTGTTGGTTACCTCAGCGAACTTGGTGACTTCATGTGACCCTTTGTCTCCATTCATAAATCATGCCGGCATACAAATACATGTGTTCGTTGAACACTGTATTTTTTTATTCAGGATCTGATACACATTGGCCCCATAACATTACAGAGCATGAAAATTTCCTATGCATTCAGATGAACACAACCTGTTTGACCACTGGTCTTTTGGCTTAGCTTAGAGAAAAACCACATTCTTCACACTTTTTTTAATTTTCCATAAAACTGTTACCCAAAATCAAATTCAACTAATTCCTGGCTTGACAATTGCATCCCTTTGTAATGGCAAAATCCACATAAAAGTGCTTATTGTACACTTCATAATCTTGCTTGTAGAATGATTTTCAGTAAAAAATAACCATTTTCTTTTACATCTCCAGTCCACCAGTTTTCCGGTCTTACACATTCTTGGCCCTTATCAAGCTCATTCCACTGTTGTTTGTCAAACCAATGAAATCCCAAGGCTAGATCTTGTAACTTGCCTTTGCACCAATTCTAACAGCCTCACTACTTTGAGTCTTAACCTTCCTCAGAACCCAGACAAGGTGTAGAAGTTCTGAAGCACTTGGAGAGGATCATACGAGCAAAGCTGGACATGCTGAACAAAGACAGTAAGAACAGAAGGACACCAGGTATGTACATTACAATAACCCCGAACTACGGTGGTAGATTTGGCACAAGTCGTTTTAGAAGCTAAATGTACCCTCAGGGCATTCCAGTGGTGCGTAGTCACTCGTGGCAGAACATCCCATCCATTAGGAATTTCTCACCCCATTACTTAACTTCAGAGATGTTAAAAGAAAAAAGTCCATTCATGTTTTAAAACCCGGGGCTAACCTTGGCTTTTCCTTTGTGAATACTGGCTCAGATTTCAAATGTTTTCACATTTTTCAAAAATTTATGCTTAATTTTGCCTGGGTAAGAATCCCCAAGTCCACAAGGATGTAGCTACACCAGTCAGCTATGACGGTCACTTACTACTCCCCCAACTGGCTGGCACAAAAGGTCATTTGGAAGGTTGCCGACCTCACTTTTTCTTCATTAGCCACGATTCACACGGTCCCCAAACCCAAGGGTTTGAAACTCCCGTAGGTGAAAAATTCGTCCAATTAAATTTAATTAACTTCCAAATTGGTGTCCACACTATGGCCAAAACTCTGAAATTATCCGCCTGGACCATTCCCTCTCCTCCGCTTCTCATATCTGAGTGTAGAGCTTAATCAACATACCGAAGCCGTGGACTTTCCCCGCAGTGGATATTCAAACACAGGAATTGTCAACAGATGACCTTGCGAGGGCACCTTCGTCACACCATCCCCTGAAGCTGTCCCCACATGGTCATGACGCTCCCAAAAGCACTCTGACGTGTTTCGGAGTTGAGCTTCATCACCCCAAAGTTTTTTAGGAGGATAAAATCCCGCTAGACCCTTGATAAAACTCCGGCAATGTAACCCTGAAACGTCCACGTGCAAAACCTGATCGACACTCCATAGTTTGAAAACTCCGGACGTTTTTCAGCCCCCCTCCATGTGGCCACGACTCATTGAAATGAAAAATTACCACATTAATTGGCAAATTAAAACTCATAGTTTGTCCTTGAGTTAGTCTTCGGATTTAAACAACTGGGGCACCAAATTAGTGTAGCTGCACCTCCCATCATTCATTGTTCAAGCCCGCTTCCAATGTTATCATCCAGCCCTAAAGAAATTAACCCGATTCATTTTTCATCAGAAAACAATCAACTAGGTTTTTATTACCCTTTTACAAAATATTTAATTTCCTTTGGTGTGTGTGTGTCATATTTTAACCCCTAACTGGACCCGTGCTAGGCACTTTCCTGTGCCTTGCACACACCAAGGAGTTAAACTAATAAAGATTGTGACATTGCTACCCTCCCCGTCAGTACAATTATGTGGGCAGACCAGCTGGTATCGGGTTGTTTGCAGTTTCCATTGAAAAATGGCCTTGAGGCGAGACATTGTGGGCTCGAACTAGAGCAAGGTCCGTCAGAATTGCTAGCGTCCTCTCGCGATAGCTATCAGCAATGTTTCAACTTCACTGTGCTAACACATGAAACCACTGAAGCGAATCTGGACTAGAGTAGCCCAAAGTCCGGGTTAAGTGTTAAACTGATTTTGTC